>PVIH01011299.1:0-69993 GCA_004025045.1 Sigmodon hispidus | reverse complement strand
GATGACAGCCTATGCTGGAGAGGATGTGGAGCAAGGGGAACACTCCTCCATTGTTGGTGGGATTGTAAGCTTGTTCAGCCACTTTGGAATACAATATGGAGGTTTCTCAGAAAATTGAGAATCAATCTCCCCAAGGACCCAGCAATACCACTTCTGGGTGTATACCCTAAAGAGGCACATTCACACTCCAAAGGTATTAACTCAACTATGTTCATAGTAGCATTATTTGTAATAGCAAGAACCTGGAAACAACCTAGATGTCCCTCAACTGAAGAATGGATTAACAAACTGTGGTACATCTACACAGTGGAATACTACTCAGCAAGTAAGAACAAAATGATATCCTAAAATTCACAGGCAAATGGATGGATTTAGAGAATATCCTTCTGAGTGAAGTCTCACAAACTCAGAGAGATAAGCAGGGGATGTACTCACTCACTAGTGGTCTCTAAACAAACAAGAAAAAAAGCCAAACATGCCCAAGCAGCAAACCACAACCACTGAACAGCTTGGGATCAGAAACACCCTGGACTGACCCTTCAAACCCCAGTACATCTATAGGAACACCTGACTCAGTCTTGAGGGAGGGGGGACAAAACTGGATTTGGCCGGGAGTGAATACTGATCCAAGCATTATTGGGCCAGTGTGACCAGAGGACTGTCTGCTCCCTGCCAAGGGAGGGGATGGGGAGTTGCAGAGAAGAAAAATGATCAGATGTGGTGGGAGGGGGAAGAGACCTTCAATAAGGATATACAGGGATGGAAAAAAAAATTCAGAGTGAAAGCTGAACACAAAGAAAATATATGTGTAGTAATCTTATTTGCATTTCCACCCTTGATAAGCCATGCTTATGATTATTATCCTCTGTAAAGTTATTGTTAACTCTTCGACATTTTTAAATTCTTTTTACTGTTTTTTTGATAAATACAAAATAAAGAAGGAAAAAAAAAGAAAAAAAAAGAAATAGAAAAAGGTACATGGTCTATAAACTACTTAGAGCAGCAGTTTACTTTGCTGAGGCCAGTGTGTCTGCCTTGTGTTAGGGTGCACAGGGCAAGTGTGAAACCTCAGCTGATGAAGCTTTAGAATGAAGTTTTAGTAGTCTCTGTTATTCAAATTATTTTTTCTAAAAGATATATTTATTTTATTTTTGTTTTTATGTATGTGTATGTTTATATGTTAAGTATGTACATGTGTGTGAGCAGTACCTGTGGAGACCAGAAGAGGGCATTAGATTCCCTAGAACAGGAATTACAGGCAGTTTTAAACTGCTTAGAATGGTTGCTGGGAACTCAATTCCTCGAAGTAAGTGCTGAGCCATCACTCCAGTCCCAGAAGATTATTCTTAGTAGGTTAGTATGATAGTTAGTTTCATGTTA
Source organism: Sigmodon hispidus (assembly GCA_004025045.1). Classification (NCBI taxonomy): domain Eukaryota; kingdom Metazoa; phylum Chordata; class Mammalia; order Rodentia; family Cricetidae; genus Sigmodon; species Sigmodon hispidus. Next base: position 68,613 of record PVIH01011299.1, on the reverse strand, counting down.
ACACAACTGAAGGAGGGAACCTCACTTTAGAAAATGCCTCTATAAGATTGGGCTGTATGCAAGCCTGTAGGGCATTTTCTTAATTAGTGATCAGTGAGGGAGGGCCCAGCCCATTGTGGGTGATGTCATACTTAGGCTGGTGTTTTGGGTGCTATAAGAAAGCAGGCTGAGTAAGCCATGATAAGCAAGCCAGTAAGCAGCACCCCTCCATGGCCTCTATTCTATATCAGCTCCTCCCTCCAGGTTCCTACCCTGCTTGAGTTCCTGTCCTGACTTCTAGGATGATAACTGTGACATGAAATCATAAGCCAAATAAAGCCTTTTCTCCCCAAGTTGCTTTCGGTCAGGTGTTTCATCATAGCAATAGCAACCCTAGGATTGGCAGATATTTAAAGAGGAAGACTCCTTTTATTGGGAGGGACAGGGAAGAAAACTCTCGTGAAGCTTATGAGAGTGACTGTGCCTTCGTTAACATGGGTGTAAGAATATCCTGTGTGTGTATTGGAAAAAGCTAGTCATTTTATAATAAATTAAGCTAGTTAAATGAAGATTATATACTTACATTTAATTGCACACATTTATTTTTGCTCAAGTCTTCACATCATATTTATGTTGGATGAGTTTGAGCTGATGGGGGAGTGTTACTATTCTGGAGGAAGATATTAATGGAGATTGGACCAAATTGTTCACTCTGAAAATCTGGCTTGGGAAATGGACGGCATAGAAAGACATCTGACTGGTCACACCAGTTGTCTGTTATGGGGCTCTTCGAGGGTTAGAACATTTGGTAGCTGTTGCGGTGTGAAGGTCACCATGACATAGATTGTTCTGGATTGCATGTGAGGGCTGAGCACATTCTTATGAATACTAACTGCTCAAAGGTGTTCATAAAAACAAACAAACACACTTGAGAAAGGTGCCACTCCCTAGTCCCTGATAATCTGGATTCAAAATTTACAAATATGAGTCTTTTTAAAACTTATTGTTCTTCAAGTCCCGAATTGTGTTCCTAGACCAGGCTCTGCTTTTCCTCTGAACTCTTGCCTTTGAACCCCAGACATGTGCTGTCTTGCAAAGCAAACCCTGGTGACAGTATCACTACCACTCTAGAAGTAAAGCATAGACTTGATGCCAGGTCTCAACCTGCTGCTGCCTCCTGAGTGCTGGGATTAAAGGTATGCTACTTATACACACATAGAGGTGAGGAGGTTACCTGGTGCTCTGTCCTATTACACTTCACTGTATTCCTTTGAGGTAGGATCTCTCACTTCTCACTGAATCTAGAGCTCATGGTTTACTAGGTTGGCTGGTAGTCAGCAAGTCTCCTTGGCATTCCCATCTTCCCTACACAACAGTACTGGGATTACAGGTGCATGCTGGGGATTTGATCTTACATCCTCATCATGCACAGCATGTATTTTTATCCTCTGAGTCATATCCCCCCATCCTTACCTCTTTCTTTTTTTTTAAATTTTTTAAAATGTGAATTGGTGTTCTGCCTGCATATATAACTGTGTAAGGGTGTCAGATCTCGGAATTACAGACAGTTGTTAGCTGCCATATGGATGCTGGGAATTGACCTCAGATCCTCCAGAAGAACAGTCAGTGCTCTTAACCGCTCTTAATCTCTCCAGCCCACCTCTTTCTTTTTAATTATATTTTTTTCCGATTTCTTTCAGTCTTGATTTGATAGTCAGATGCAGTTGGTTGGAGTGACTGTCACCCCACCTACAAAGACTTAGCATGTTTGCGATACTGGTGTTGGGGAAGTTCTTGCAGAGCATGTTTCATCAAGACATCCTGTATGATGGATTGCAGCCTGTCGGTATCTGGGTAACAGTGGGTTGCTGCTGTTCAGCAGTATGGAGTGTTGTAAGGTCAGAGTAAGGAATAGGAAGGCATAGTGGGAATTTTTTTTTTTTTTTTTTTTTAAACTTGGTGTTTGCCTGGAACTGGGAACTGTAACTACAGACAGTTGTGAGCTGCCATGTGGGTGCTGGGAATTGAACCCAGGTCCTCTGGAAGAACAGTCACTGCTCTTAACCACTGAGCCATCTCTCCAGTCCCAGCATAGTGGGAATTCTAACAAAGCCCAGATGGCCCTTAACTAGGTCCAATTGACCCAGAGAGGGCATTTTTCAGCACTGGGACTTACGCTCCTACAGAAAAGATGGGTAGTGTATTTGAGACTGTGGACCCTGGGAGAAGTGCTTAGGCCTGGGCTAGAGGTGCTTAGTTACCTACCCAGTGGCTTTCAGAAGCCAGAGTTTAAGGAGCAGCAGAACACTGGATGGCACATAGTGTGATCCCTTTCACTGGATCCAATCAATGGTGATGCCTTTGTACAACTGAGATAATTCACAGAAGACCTATTTTTCATTCTGAGCCTCCACACAGACACTTCTGGCTGTTCACACAGGAGTGTTTCTGCAAAGGGGGAAAAATGAATGCAGAAAACCAACATGCAACTCTTAAGTGCATTTAGGAGAACTTGCTACACAAGGGCTCCCTATGGGGGGAATCCTTCTGTGTCAAAATCATTTTCTTTGAATATGCCAATTCTGTGGGGCTCAGTTATACTCTGGTTGTGAAATAATTTCCTCTGCAGAACAGCCACACACTCTCTTGTGTAATTTGAGTTTTTACTTTGCTATTATTTTTAAAATAAAATCCCTTTATTATAGTGATCTCACAAATAAAAACATCATACAGTCTGCTAAAGTGCCCAGTCCAAAACTGTATATTTCAGTGAATTTTTGCATAGTTAAAATGGCCATTCTGAAGTCCTGGAGCTTTGTTGAGGGTTGCACATTTTCACTGTCAATTACATTTTTATACATTTATCAACTACACAAAGAAAAACATGGTGGAAAAGACAGAGCCAGTTGTGAAATTCAGATTTATGAGAGAGGCTAGCTGTAGATTCTGGTCAGTTTCTAGGGACTGACCTTCACACATGATTAGAAATGGTGTGTCTATCAACACAAGGACAAATAGATCAGCCAGTGATAAAAAAAAAAAAAAGAAAAAGAAAAACATGGTGGAGTTGAATCTAGAAAGATAATTAGCTTTAAATTTTTTTTGTTGTTGTTGAAAGGACAGAATGTCATAGAAAAATGGTTGTACAGACCTAAAAGAAGACTTAACTTTTCTTTCCCGTATGTGTTTATTTATTGAACTATGAAGTGCAGGTAATCCTCAAACTTAGCTTCCTGCCTCTGCTTACCAAATGTTGTAATTATAAGTCTGTGTCACCATGCCTGGCTTCTTTTATATTCTTAAAATGGGTTTCATTTATTACTAATTACTGATCAGTAGGATTACTGATAAGATTTGGCTGTGACCCCAGATGTTCATGTCTTAAAGACCGAGTTCCCTGTAGGTGTTCTACTGAACAGTTACTAAGCATAAAGACTCCAGTGTTTTCAATGGTGTCGTCCATTTACCAGTTCATAGTTGTATGTTTTATGATTAGGAGATGAGGCTTTGGGAGCGGGCTTTGGGAAAGTATATCTTATCCCTGAGCTCTGCCAGGCCCCCTCTCTGCTTCCTGGTTCCCGGGAAATAAGCAACATCACTCTCTACATACTTCTTGCTGTTGTGTTTTACCTCACCCAGCCTAAAAGTTAGGGGCCCAGCTAACCATACATTGAACTCTCTGAAACTGTAAGCCCAATAAATCCTCAGTTCTTCTGCTCAGGCACTTTGTCACTGTGACAAACTGACACCTTTTTAAATAATGACATCTTTAGGAACAAAGGCCATTATCTTGTTGGGTGGGGGAGTATCAACTGATATTCACAGATTCAATATTGACTCTGAAGGTGCTGACACTCTTGGTTAATGGCACACCCTCTCCAGTTTGACACATGCTTTGTTTATTTTATCGTCTCACACGTTATCAAGACTCTAGGCTGTGTGTCAGCTATCTTGGAGAGCCTTGCTCTAATACAAATGGTCTGAACTGGTGCTAACTTACTTAACTGGGAATACTAACTTGACTTCTATTCATGAGGCTTTTGTGGCTCCAAGAGATGGGGGTTTGCTGCTTCAGGCTCTAGATGTGAATTACATTTGTGAAAAGACCCACTGTATGTGCATCATGACGTTTAGTGTGTGTGTGTTACTTCACAGCTTTAGAGACAGTCAAGGCACAAAGGCCATGCGATGAAGATGTAAAACAAATTTCCTTTATTCAGCCTTTTTCAGCTTGTTAAGAAAAGCGTTAGTTTCTGTTGTGAAACTTGAAGTTATTAATACCGACTTGGGTTCTGCACATTTCTAGGGTCTCATTACACTTTTAAACTGTCACAAAAAAATCAGTGAAGGTTGTAGTCTTTGCCATCCTGGACACTTCTACCACAGTAGCTGTGGGACTGTGGAACAGCCTCTAACAGGGGCAATCTGAAAGTCAGAGCATAACTACACTCCCGTGGGTTTTAGTGAATCTCTTCACCAGGACAGTGCCTGGGCAGGCTGTGTGGTCAAGAAGTGCAGAACAAAACAAACAGGTGATCTTGTTCAGCTGAGTGCAGAAGACCTGAAACCCTTCTCGAGCCAGGACATACCCACTAGGCAACCGCAGTACAGCTCCCTAGTATGATGGGCTGGGCATGGAGGGCATGCTGGGTATGGCTAAAACTCTGGATTCCATCCTGTGGAGGCACCCATTGTGTCTCTGAGGCCTTGGGATGACTGTTGGCAGACATATGAGCAGGTGCTCCCAGCTGGTGAGAATTTACATGTGGAGAAAACCAGACAAGAAGCAAGATGGCCTCTAATAATAGGCTACCCATTGCACAGCTCAGTGTGGTTCAGGAGGAATCCACGGAATGAGATAAGCATGTCAGCTGGATTCCTGCTATGTTTGACCTTGAAGTCTGGCTTTCCAGACAGGAGCCACAAAGTGAGCCCTGAGAAGCAAGGTCCCTCTGGACTCTCTCTTCTGGAATAGTTTTACTTTCTCCATGGAAGCCAGAGTCTCATGATAAATTAGACTTAAAAACTATCACAGAAAAACAGAGAGAAGGGCCGTGGCCCCTGGATGTTATTTTGTGTTCCCATAGGTTTTCATGGTCCTGGATTTATGGGAAGGAAAATTATAATCCAGCTTTGACAGTCTCTCCCTTTAGCAGGAGGGACCAGACTTTTAGTTTATGTCATTGAGCAATGCCCAACATATTTTCCACTGCAGCCAAGCGCCACTGCCAGTCTGGGAAATCTTGCCCCAGGGCTTGTTTCACTTGGGGATTAGTCACACGCCCCCCTGTTCTTCGGTTCTTGTCACCACACTCAGCCCCTCCTACTTCCTCCGCCTCGCTTGCAAACTACCAACCTTTTCATCCGCGTTTGTTTTTAAGCCGGAATTGTGCACCCATAGCCTTTGTTCCTAGGAAAATGGTTTCTTTGCAGCACTGCATGGAGGCTAACAGGCCTTGGAGCTGGAGGGAGGATGCTTCACAGTTTCCAGTTCTCTCTGGGTATCTTAGTCCAGGCCCAGCAACAGATGTATCCATAGTGTTAACTTTTATGTTAGCTTTCATTTCTCCAAATGTCCTGAGGATTGTGTGTGTGTTGTGTGTGTCTGTGCGTGCGCGCGCGTGTGCGTGTGTGTGTGTGTGTGTGTGTGTGTGTGTGTGTGTATGTGTGTGTGTGTGTCTTTGTGCGTGTGTGTCTGTGTGTGTATGAAGTCCAGAACTATATATTGGGTGTCTTCCCTTAAACATTCTCCACTTCGTTTTTTTAAAAATTTAAATTATATGTATATGTGTGTATCTGAGAGTGTTTCCTTGTAAGTCCACATGCCCTTAGAGCCCAGAGGCATTGGATGCCCTAGAGGTGAGTTAACAAGCGATTATGAGATGCCTTGTGTGGGTGCTGGGAACCTAACTCAGGTCCTCTGCAAGAGCAGCGAATACACTTAACCCAGGACTCATATCTTCAACACTTGTACGATTTATTAATTTATTGAGACAAGAGTTATGTTTTTTCCAGTTTCACTTTGCTGTTATGATAAAACACTGACCAGAAGCAATCTGGGGGTAGGGGTGGGGGGTTATTTGGCTTACATGTCTAGGTCACAGCCCATTATGGAGGGAAGTCAGGCAGTATGGAGGAATGTTGCTCACTGGCTTGAGCTCTGACTGACTCATAATGCTCAGTCAGCTTTCTTATATAGCTCAGAATCAGCTGCCTAGGGAAGGTGCTCCCCACAGCTGGCTGTGATCTCTGGCATAATCCATAATTAAGAGTATCCCACAGATATACCACCAGGCCAGTGTGGTCCAGGCAAGTCCTCATTCAAGGCTTCCTTCTCCTATGGCTCTAGACTGGGTCAAGTTGACAGCAAACTTACTAGGACAGGAGGTTCTTTTGGTGAACCAGGTGCTCACTGACTTGGCTAGACCAGCTGGCCAGCAAGTTCTAGGGATCCTCTGCTTCTCCATCGCCTTGTGCCATTGTGCCTGGCTTTTTATGTTACTGGGGACCATAATTCAGGTTCCTCATGCTTTTGAGGTAAGCACTGTACTGATTGGCCCTGAGATTCTTAAGTAGGTTATAATGATCTCACTGCCTAGAAACAAGATGAGAAAGTTAGAGGCACAAGGGTGTGTGCTAGCTCTGTCTTTTTGACCTTGCCTCGCAGGGCCACATCTCACACCGACTTTACCCCTGTGGATTTTGGTCCTGAACGCCTTTCTCCTGTGCGGCAATGAGCTAGAAGTGCTATATCCAGCAGGAACTGGTTCTGTTGGCTGATCCCATAGGCCCTCCACCGGCCCGCCACCCCAACTGAAGGTCTTCAGTGCACTTGTGACTTTGGGCTATTTTAGTGTAGCCTGTGCATTCAAAACCTTACCAAAATTGGTTCTGACTAATGACCCTTTTCAACTTGGATTGATCTTAGCTTGAATATGTGTTTTCTTTCTTTCCTTCAATTTCTGGATGGCTTATGTTCCAGTGAATGTGATTCAAGTGTTCCATTGCAGTCAAGGATACAAACTGTGTCCCTTAGGTAGATAAATAGAGGGCGAATTTCTCTTGAGTTGCCAGACTGACCTTTTCCATCACCACTGGATGCTCTGAGAAAATGGTACCGAGATTTAAGCCTGTGGTTAAAAGGTGAAGAGACTAAAGGATGCAGGGTACTCAGCCCTATTTGTTTTTTCATTCATTCCTTGGCATTCATTTTTAATTAGGAAGTGAACCCCAGATAGCAGGACTGATCTGCTTGCACTGAGTGATATTGTTTAAATCCGGCTAAATAAAGAAGAAAGATGCTCTGTTGGTATGGTCTTTGGGTTTCTGGCAAGTTCATAGATTTTGACTTAATTCTTCTTGCTGTTTTTTTTTTGGGGGGGGGAGCATCCCCTTAATACCAACTTATAGTAAGACTGGGATGGATAAAGCAATGGTAAAACATCTTGCAGTGCAACCAGAGCAAATTGTGGGGCTGGTGAGATGGCTCAACATTTAAGAACAATTGTTTGTCAAGGACCTGGGTTCAGTTCCCAGCACCCAAATGGTGGCTCACAACCACCTGTAATTCCAGTTCCAGGATATCTGAGTTCCTCTTCTGGCTTCTGTAGACACCTGCATTTACATGTTCACACTCACATATACATACATACATACACACATACATACACATACACACACTTGCATGCACACATGCACCCACACAGTTTTTTGATAAGGGAAGGACATGAGCTTAAGGAAAGGACTGCTGTGTTTCACTCCTTCTGGGAACTTAGTTTTTTTAAGCCATGTGTGAAAATATTCTATGTCTGTCCACTACCGATGATGCCAGTCATAACCAGTCAGCATCACCCACAGGGAACAGCTGGGCCAGAGAGAGAAAAACTGAACCTTATATTTTGTGACTTCTTGGCAAGCCAAAGCCCCTCCCTGTTGGCCTTGAAACTGCTGTAGTTTCCTTGGAACACATTTGTATTTTAGATAAATACATTAAACTAAGATTTTCATTTTAAATTGAACTTTCTCTACCATTTTCTTTATTAACATATATGCTTTAAAATGTTTATACTTGACGATAAGATCAAGATAGACTCGTAGTCTCTTAACTGTCCTACTCATTTCCTAAGTAAATAGCCAATTTGTATACAAAGTTGTCATTTAAGATCTCATAAAAGCATGGGATTCTTGTCCAACATGTGAATTATAAAATTTCCTAACACAGGGTCTGGAGAGTGGTTCATCAAATAGGAACACTGGCTACTTTAGCAGAGACCTGGGCTCAGTTCCCAGCACCCACATGATAGCTGACAAACACCCAGAACTTATTTTGGGGATCTGACTCCCTCTTCTGACCTCCTTGGCCACCTGGTACACACACATATAGGGAGGCAAATACTCATACACAGAAAAGTATATACAAATTGTTGGGCATGGAAGATTGGTCAGTGATTCATTTTTTATTGTTTATAGATTTTATTTTTGCCAGTTTTATTGAGACCTAACTGACAAGTATGAATGTTAAAACATATGCTCCCACACAGATGTATGTGGAGTGCACAATGAGATACTTTGACATCAATGTGAAATGATTGCTATAATCAACATAGTTAACATACCCACATAGTGTATGTTCATGTGTGTGTGTGTGTGTGTGTGTGTGTGTGTGTGTAGAGTAAAGATACTTAAGGTCTCTTTAAGTATAGCCTTATACACAAACAACTTAGGTCTCTAAGAATGGGACAGTGAATAGAGAAAATGTGAGCTATGTGTACAATGAGAATATGTTCAGTCTTAGAGCAAAATTCTTTCAGTTTTTATAGTATGGATGAAACTGCAGGACATCATGCCAATGAAATAAGCCAGGCACTGGAAGATGACACTGTGCAATCTTGCTTACACACTGAATTTAAAACTCATACGAACAGAGAATGATGTTTGCCCGGGGCACAGGGGTTGTGGTGAGTGGGAAGATGTTAGCCAAAGGGTATAAAGTGAGTTTTTCAAGATCTATTGATTTTGTGCGGATTGACAGAGAAGTCCATGTGACATGGCGCAGCTGCTGTAGAGTGCTCAATTGAGGTCCTGAGACTGGCTCCCACTGAGGCAGCAAGCACAGGGGAGAGCTTGGATAGCCTGGGACTCTGCTTGGCTTGAGCTATGCAAGGCTCTCTTCTAACACCTGGTATCTCTTCTCCCTGACCTGTGTGTGCTGTACACACATACACCTCTTTGAGCAACACAACTAGCATCCGTGGACCTCTACTGTACTCTCTACAAACTAGTACAGGATTCTTTTCCTTTTAACAACAGACTTAGTTTCTAATCAGCTACATTCCAATGTATGTAATAGATGAAGAATCAAATTGGTCAGTTTCATTTTGCCTGGGTCTGGGCTAACTTGGCTCAGAGACTGGAAGATGCCATGCCATTAGAACACAGCAAACAGAAAGGCAGAGAAGAGTGTATTAAGAATGAATCTCTCTTGTCCTTCATTCACATGTTACCTGTAAAAGTAGCCTCTGTCTGGGCTTTTGAAGAGTTTCTGCAGTTTCAGCAGGCCATTGACCAGGACAGGAGATGCCTTATGAAGCTTGACTTTCAGGCTTTCCTGAGCAGGGCATGAGCTTTATCTTTTTGTTTATGTCCCTAGAGTTCCTCTGAAGTTGCCTTAGAGAAAGATGATTCATGTGTTTGGTCCTGTGCTATTTCTTCCCTATTCTTTTATTCCATCTGCTTTGGCCCCAAGTTGATCTTTGCCATCTAAGTTAGTTACTTGGAGATGGGACCAGACACCTGATATGAAACACCGGAAAGAAGGAAGAGTTTATTTTGGCTCGTAGTTGAGGAGTGAGATACATCATGGGGGAGAAGGGGAGGAGTGGTAGCTGGGGAATGAGATGGCTGGTCACACAGCATCTCCAGTCAGGGAGCAGAGAGCCATGGATACTGGTTCTTGGCCAGCTTTCTCCTTTGTATTTAGTGCAGGACCCCAGCCCATGGGATGGTGGTACATACAGGTTCAGAGGGTCTTCCCACGCTGATTAATTAGGAAGCCCCCTCACAGACATGCCCAAATGTGTGTTCCCAAAGTGAGTATTGACCTCAAGTTGACAAGATGAGTTATCATAGCATCCTACTTTCCAAGTTGGCACACACATCAGTAGCGGACACTAGCTTCAGAGCTGTGTGACTTGCTTTCTTTCAGGGATGAAAAGCTTCCTTTTCAATCTAGCCACCTCCTTCCCAGCCCACTGTCTGTCTGAGGGCTAGGCCTCCCCTCTGGCTGATCTGAACTGAAGGAGGACACATAAGCCTTGGCTCCATGGAGGGCTGAGAGTTTCTCTTGACTCCAGTCGTTTGTTTCTCTCAGGGCCTTAGATTCTAAGGAGACATACCCTGCCAGATTTCAGCCACCACTTTTTACATTTTTGCTGTTGTTGTTGTTTTAAAGAAACAAGCTTGACAATAATCTTTTTTCAGTTTAGACACAACCTTTTGATCAGTGTTTCTTTTAGTCTCAAGGCTATATTCTGAGGGTGGTGGGGTGTTCGGTCTCCACTGTGCAGAAATCATCTTCAACTGGTTTTCATCTTTTATATATATTAGACAATTTAGTAAACACACACACACACACACACACACACACACACACACACACACACTCCACATGCATGAGGCATAAACACATACAGCAGCAGAAGTCCTTCCCTGTTTATTGTTATCTTCTTTCCTGATACAAATGCACCCTGGGGCTGTGCACTTAGGACTCATTAGTGAAATAGTGAGGTCACAGCAGGAAGCTGAAGACAAATGCAGGTATTTTCTTGCTTGTCCACAAGCTGTCTTAAGAGAGAGATTTTAAAAATATCTGACAGTTAGGGGAAGAAAAACCTGCATTGCCATAAAATACACACTTAAAAATTACCTTTTTTGTTTGTTTGTTTCCTTTGTTTTAGGACAGGGTCTCTTTGTGTAGCACAGACTGGCCTGGAATTCTTGATCCAGGCATGTATTACCATGCTTTGCTAAAATTAACTATTAAAAAGGTTTTTTTGTCCTTTATTTTATGTGTTGCTGGCATGTGTGTCTATGTACCACATGCATGCAATGCTTTTGGAGGCCAGGAGAGAGCATCATATTCTGGGAATGGAGTTATAGATAGCTGTGAGCTGCCATGCAGGTGCTAGAAATTGAACTTGGGTCCTCTGGAAGAGTAACTAGTACTCTTAACCTTGGAGTCATCTTTCCTAGACTCCTAAAAGTTACTGCTTGCACAGTTCATTAGTGTTAAGTCTATTCACAGTGTTGTGTATTAGGTGTCTGGACCCATAAAGGGCTGGACTTCCATACTTGTTTTCCATTGTGTAACAAGCATGGAGGGGTACCAATCTGTGCCTCTGTGGGTTATCAGTCAATGGCTATGAAAATTCTTCTATATCCCTCCCACATCCACTGGAGGCTGTGGTCATAGGTCTGATGTGCTGCTAGCAATGTCTGGCATTCTGGCAGAGTATCAGAGAGGTTTCAATGCAGAAAGGCCTTCTTCTGGAATCTCACAAATAAGGACTGCTGATCACAGCCTGAGTCACACCTGGCTTCTTCCCACAGCGTATCAGTTCTGGCAGTCTAGGTGGAAAAGAACCCTGAGCTAGCCCAGCTGCTTTCCTCATGAGTGTTTGGGGAGGCTCAAGTGTTGATTAAGCTAATTGCTGTCTGCATGAGCTTTAGAAAGTCATAAATACATGGAAACACACCAGGAGAAGAGGGTAAGGGTTTGAAGAAAAGACAGAAGAAAATATGGGGCATCTTTAGACAGTGGCAAGTGAGTATCCCTGGAGGGATACAGGGCTGGCAGACAGGACAGCATCAGACTATGGGGGTGGGGTTAGAGATAGAGCAGAGGGGGCAGGAAACAGCCAAGGGGAAGCTGAGGGACTGGGACCGATGCAGGCTCTGGAGAGCCACCTCAGGACTGGGTTTCATGCTGCCAGCCATCAGGAAATCATTTCAGAGCTTCGAGTTGTGTTGAAAGATGGAGTATTCCAATTTTTTCCTTTTAGAAAACTCTTGTGGCTGCTGGGTTGAGTCTAAGCTGGAGCCAGGTAGGGGCTGGCAGGTAGGCAGCTTGAATCTGCTGCAGTCTGTATCTGCCAGTGACAAGAGGAGCAGTCTCATGGAATAGCAGATCTCTGGGGTGCCATGCATATAGCCAGCAGGACTGCTCATGTCTTAGATGCAGACTGAGAAAAAAGAGAAGGAGGGAAATCCTAGGTCCTGGCAGGTATGGTGTTTCCAATCTTGCAGCTGGATAAGGAAGGAAGGAAGAGTGGTGGAGTGTGTGTGGGCGGGGTGGGCACAGCAGCTCTCGTTAGGTGGCTCTGTTGGTAGATCTGAGTGTGGGAGTCACAGAGAGGTCTGAACTGGTGATGGAATACACTGGGAGAGAAGTGGGTTTCTTGCTGTGCTCTACATGGGATCTTTCTTTCCAGACCTCATCTTTTTAGGCTGCTTGCCAAAACAACAAACTAGGTGGTCTATGATGCAACTGATTTCTCAGTCTTCTTCGAGATTTCTAGTCCAAGGTCAAGGAACCAACAGATTTAGTGTCTGATGATTGCTGCTCCCTGGTTCATAGATAGCACCTTTTCCCTATGACTTCACATGGTAGAAAGGGAGGGTCTTTCAAGGGCCCTTTAAATTATTTTTAACCACATGTATATACATATATATGGGGTGGGGGTGGGGGCAGGAGAGAAGGGTATGTGCACATGAGTGCAATGGCCTGTGGAGGCCAGAAGAGGGCATTAGGTCCTCATGTAGCTGGAGGTTACAAGCAGTATAGAGTCACTTAACATGGCTGCTGCTGGGCTGGGCTTTGCTTTTCTGCTTCCTTTCAAAGCTACCCTGCAGTTGCTTTGAGGCAAGAAGACTGGTCTTAAAACAGGAATATAAGTGTATGTGGAATAGAAGGTTGTGATTCTTGCTTAGAGTTGAACTACAGCAAGCTGAATGGAACTGCTTTTTTTTTTTTTTTTAACATTGAAAGGATTTTTCTTACCACTAATTAATTGTATTCAGTGATTACTTCAAGTTTCCTGCAGATAGGCTTTGATACTGTGTTTTGAGCCACAGAAGGTTCTGTGTGTGTGTCTGTAATTTTTTTTTTTCTTTTTGGAGATCTTATACTATGGAGGTGGCTTATTTTGATATTTAACTATGGTGCTGGATGATAGAGAATTTGTCACTCCACTCTGTATACACAGGTAAATACTGTTTCTTAGGTAAAGGTACCTTTTTATATAGCTGTAAAATTCCATTATATTTGTTGCCAAAGAAACATTAAGAACAAACGTTTAAAATCAGCAAGCATATGTGTCCTTGCAGAAGTGGGTAAAGTGAGGAACAGGGCTGTGGGCAGGTCCTTTTCCCTTCCTTTCCAGGCTTAAGGTTTTTGATTTTTCTTTTTTAATGTTTGGAGCACAAATGAAGATTCAATAACTTTATTTCATTACCTAATAAGGATAAATTATTCATTCATAGTGTATGGACTTTGTTTTGCTGCAAATCACAGGATGTGTCTGAATAACATATTTTCATTGTATGAATGTAAATAATCATAGATTCATAGATGACGATGTACCTCACTGTATTTTCAAATAAGTAAATTCCTCCCTTTTTAAAGACATTAAAACCTCAGTTTACCTGTTTAAAACCAAAACAAAACATGTTTTAACTGTTAAGTCATCTCTCCATGAAGTCCTTTTTCATTTTTTATTTTAGGAGGCATTAAACCCACTAATATAGGCTGTATCCTCATGATCTAATGCCTCAGCTTTTAATGCTTTCATCATGGGAGTCAGTATTTGGACAAATGAATTCATGCTACAGCACATGGAAGATTGCTTTGTATTATGACCACATGGAGGGGAAGCAAACAAGACAAAGATGGATGGTGTTTGCTAAAGTAAGCCACCAGCAATTAACAATGGCATCCAAATAGCAACAGCACTTTGTACTTTATATGACTTAACAGAGATATCTGAAGTATGTACAGTGGACCTCACTGTGATGGCTAATATTAATCATCAGCTCAGTAGGATCAAGACTCTTCCAGAAGACAAGCATCTGTGTGTGAGGGGCTTTCTTGATTGGGTTAAGATAGAAGAACCACCCTAAATATGGGTGGCCCTGTAGGTTGGGGTCTTACACTGAATGAAAAGAGAACATGAGCTGTGCGCCAGGAATCATCCCTCTCTGTTTTCTCACAGAAGCCAGCGACCTCCAGCTCCTGCCAAAATGCCTTCGTCTCCACTATGGACCTTCTGCTTGAACCATGAGCTAAGAAAACCTTCCCTTCCCTCGGTTTTTGTTGTTAGGTATTTCATCACAGCACTGAGCAGAGTAACTAGTACACCTAGATATGGTTCCTTGCTTATTAGAACATTATGGTGTATATTAGTTACTTTTTTGTTGCTATGACAAGATGCCATACAAAAGCCAGTTAAAGGAGGAAAGGTTGATTTAGCCTATAGCTCAGAGAATGCAGTCCTCCATGCTTGGAAGGCATGGAGGTCTATGGCACCACAACTTGCTCACATTTTGTGGGACAGGAAGTAGGAGATCAGAAAAGAACTGGGGCCTGCCTATAACCCACAAGACCTGCCTTATAGTGATCTACTTCCTCTGTGCAGCCCTACTTCCTAAAGGTTCCACAGCCTGTCAAGCAACATCACTAACCGGGACCCAGCGTTCCAACATATGAGCGAATGCACGTGCGTGCGTGTGTGCATGCGTGTGTGTGTGTGTGTGTGTGTGTGTGTGTGTGTGTGTGTGTGTGTGTGTGTGTTGGAGGAGGGTTGGACTCGGTAGTGGCATTTTTTTATCTAAATGATAGCACATGGTATCCCTTCCCTGTCTTCCGGGTCCCCATAATAATTGTAAAGTCACCTCACTGTGTAACAACTTCAGGATGGATGTTCGACAATTCTAGATTCAGGTTGGTGACTTACATCTCTGAAGTTTTGTTCCAAGTCCATGGAGATGCTGGCTTGTGGCAGTGTCATGCAACCCCAGCTCTGCTTGGAAGCACTTCTAGTGAAGCCTGCAATGGCTGTCCTCTAAAGTGCAGAGACTCCCTCTTTCTTGATGGTGGTCCTTGAACTGTGTGAGGCTTGACCCTCATGCCTTCAATCTTCCTTTGTTATTTTGAGGATACTAGAAAACCTCTGCTTCATCCTGGGGCTGGTTCATATCACCTTTGGATCTGTTTTTCTAAAGCTACTATTCTATTGTTTCAGTTACAGCATTTCAGTGAAAATATTATTTGAAAGTATTTATCTTAAAATGAAATTTCTATATAAAGTATAAAATATATCTTTAAAGAAAGGGATAAATTCTAGCCCAAAGCTCAGGTTGTGGCTGATTGTGAGAGCACTTGCTGGACATGTAGGGTCCTGAGCTCCCTCCCCAGGGCTGAGTTCACAATTTCTCTACTTTTCTCTGTGGGAGGGATTAGAGTTAAACCTGTTGACAACTCTAAAACTTCAGTGAAAGTAAAATAAAGAATCCGATTCTAGAATATTCTTTAGTGCAGTGTTTTCCTCATATTCTTCAGGCTATTGTTCAAGTTTCAGATGCTGATGGAAACTTCGAGTCTGAAGCTGTGGGGAAGGGGCCTTGGAATCTGTGTGGTCAGGCCATGGCTGTTGCAGGAAGAAGAGCCTTAAACATGGGGCCCTCTTGCTGCCCAGGTCTGAACTGGCTGAGAGAATGAGATGGAGTGGAGGTCAGGATGGCTGACTTGGCTGGAAGATGCTGTATGAAGTCTGCCAGCACTGGCCCTTGAGGCAAAGTCTGTTAATTGAATTCCTGGAATGGGGTTGATTTACTGCAGAGGCCCCGGTAGACCCCTCCCTGGAGGCAGCCCTGGAGCTGTAGTGGAGCTCAGAGTGAAGCAATGGGCTTCCAAAGCCCAGGCCTGGCCAGTTCAGAGATGATCAGGGCCCAGCGTTCTGTCTCCTCCCTGGGAGGGAGTCTGAGTATTCGCGGGAGCTGGAGGTAGAGGTGCTGGCTACTATGGAAGACAGAGGTGCATTTCCTGTGGTTGTTAGAGGGATCTATTGGCTTGTCCTCTGTGTGGTTCTATAGCAGTGGTTCTCAACCTGTGGGTGGAGATCCTTTTGGGGGTCAAACAACTCATTCAAAGGGGCACATATTAGGTATCCTGAATATAGATATTAACATTATGGTTGATAACAATATCAAAACTACAGCTATGAAGTAGCAACAAAATAATTTTATGGTTGACAACATGAAGAACATAAAGGGTTACAGCATTAGGAAGATTGAGAACCACTGTAGAGTAACATGCTTTAACAGACACATAGAGGTGGGTTTCATTCAAGATGGCAGCTTGTGGTTTCTGTTCTGTCTGTGTATGTATGTGTAGTAGAATATTCAGGGGAAAGTTGAATGCTGTGTTTGTTACATGTGTATATAAAAGCATATAAATATTTCATAACACTACATCTTAAAATAGACATGTATGATGCTATAACTTTATATTAATATTATATGTTTCATAACATACACTGCAATGTCCTTGTGTGTGTGTGTTGATTGTCCCCTGAGATGTTATCTATATATTTTGGAAAATCTAAAAGTGCTGGTTCTGCGGAAGCACCTGTGTGAGGGGCCCAGGCCCAGGGAGGCATCTGTTGCTTGGGGGTGGAATGTGGGTGGCATCTCCTCTCAGCAGCACTCTGCGATCTGCAGCAGGGGTGCTATGCAGTTGGTTTGAGAAACTGAACAAAAACATTAGCTTGGTGGGTAGAGAAGATGGAGTTAGCTGGTTACAGTCCTGTGATGGGTACTTTCTGAGGATGATTATGTCGGAAAGGGTTTGTGACTTAACTGTCATCTTGGTGGTGTTCCGCAATGCTTTCTGAACATGTGACCTGGCTTTGAATGCCAAGATATTTTCCCCATCATAGGCCCTGAACTGGATCCTAAGACAGATACTTGGCTGCTATGGTACTGTCAACTGTGTCTCCTTTGCTTATTGGAGGATTTGGGTAGGACAGTCTTTTATAAGATGGTTTAATTTTCAGTAGCTGTATTTTGTCTTCCTTTCTCTCAAAAGTAAGTGTGGGGAACATCTTAACAGTTTGTCATAGGAAATGATGAAAATTTATTCCTTCATGTCATGGAAACTTCGGTGAATTAGGAGGTCACCTGGAGGTAGTGTTGTGGTCTTGAGGATATGGTTCCATGGGAATATTGCACAAATTCTAATTAGTATATTATGGAAATCCAGAGCTAGACATTGGGGAAAAACTGGAATATCAGAGAGGAAACAGACCACAGTCAGTTCTCACCCAGCCAACTTCTCAGGCTGAACAGGGTAAATGCTATCTTCAAGAGTCCTCAGCCTGGCTCATTGCTCCTACAGAATGCAGAGTCTCTGCCTTAAATATCTCCTCTTCTTTTACTTCTGGGTTCAACTCCACATCATAATCCTAGAGACAGAATTAAAGGTGTGAGCTACTACTTTTGGTTGTTAGGCCTTGAACTCATAGAAATACTGAAAGATCTCTGTCTTCTGAGTGATGGCATTAAAAGCATGGCTCACCACTTTGTGACCCTCATGACTTGACTGTGGGGGATTCTGTTCTCTGATATTCCAGACTGATTTTATTAAGTATAAAATATATCACCACTTGGGAGGTTTAGAGGGAAAGTGAAGGTGACTAGCTCTAAGTGTTCAGTAGAAGTAGAATAGGAAACTATTAGATGGATGACACTGCTGTCTCCGGAGTGCTTTGTAACTTCTGCCCACTTCTGTGCATTCTGGGAGCTCTTGCATCTTGAAGCATACACACCTGTGTGGCACACACTCTCACTCTGTACCTTGTGTACTCTAGTGCAGGAAGAGCTTGTGTGTTTCTAGGTTTGGATCTTTCTGAGCCTTTATAATGAGGTGACAAAATGTGATTCATTCCATGGAAAGTTCCAGAAGAGGAGGTTTCTTATATGGCATCTTGTTCCTACATAGTGGGTGTTAGATGGACACCAGCCATGTGAGGTAAGTTTGATACTTGGTGTTCACCATCAACTTGACTGGATTTGAAATCCCCCAGGAGGCAGTGTGTCTGTCAGGGCCAGAGAGAGTGAAAGGAAAGGGAAAATCCCACCAGGAACCAGTCCATAGGTTGGGGTCCTAGACTGAATAAAAATTAACCCCCCCAAAAAACAAACAAACAAAGAACCATGAGAAAGCAAGTTGAGCACCAGCATTGATCTGTTCCTGCTTTCAGGCCCTCTGGCCATACCTCACCAATGACGATGGGTTGTACTCTCAAACCATCAGCTATAAATTCTTCTTCCTTGAGTGGCTTCTTGTCAGGCTCTGAGTCACAGTAATGAGAAACCAGCTAATACAAGGGACAGCAGTGGGTAGTGAGAACATTAAGAGAGACAGTGTCTGTCTGTACAGAGATAGTGGGGTCCCAAGTCACTATGTTTTTAGGTTTTTTCTCCTTTTTTAATGTCTTTCTGTATCTTGGTTTAATTGGCTATTTTTGTTTACTTTTTCCACTAGCAGTTATTGCTCAAGTAGGAAGGAGAATTCCTACCCGCTTTTATTTAAATTATAGTATTAAGAAAAACCAGTTAATGGCTCACCCATTCCAGGCAAATCTCTTGGGCTAAATGATTTAATGTTTTCTTCCTTTGATACATGGCTCCCTCTGTAACTCACATATAGTAGTAATTACATTTTAAAATTTCTGGGGCCTCATGTTTATGGGTTTAATCTCTCTATGAGGACGTAAGCCATTTAGGAACAAGGACCATGATTCTCTGGTGACATGTACTAACTTTGAAAATACCATGAGTTCTTGGCTCATGTTTAGTTTATAGTCCATTGTGTAACTTGCTGTCACTTTTGTGTTTGGCTGGTGTATCTTGCATTCTGTGCTGTCATTTGCTTTTTTAGCTCTAAGTACCCTACGTTGGAGATCCTTAGTGCTACAAAATATTTATTGAAGGAACTTTGTAGAATCCCAGAGGTGACTCCTCTGTCATTTGCCTCTTCGGCGTGCAACACTTGGTAGGAATCCAGGGCAAACTGCCTTGTAGGTACAAATGACGCCTTTTCAATTATCTCAGAAAGGGGACTTTTCCCTCCCAGCCAGCCATAGGGCACAGTTGGTCCCCTTATTTAAGAACTTGGTCCCATGGTCCTTTAACCATGGGCCACAGCTGCTCCCTGATGTTAGAACCACATCCTACTTGTTGATACCATTTCTGCTGCTATGCTAAAACACAGTGACACAAAGCAACTCAGGGAGGAACGTTAAGTTACACGTCCAGGTCACAGTCCATCATTGAGATAGTTGGGACCAGGACTCAACCAGAGGTTTAGTAGAGCATTTCTGCTTTACTGAAGTTCATGAAGTTCTTACATAGCTCAGGACCACTTGTCTAGGGGTGTCTCAAAGGGTGCTGGGTACAGTTCCATCAACTGGGACTCTCTTCTCAGAGGACCCTAGTCTGTGTCAGGTTGGCAGTTAAAGCTGACTGGGTCAGCTTCTCACATTTCTGGCCTAACCTTGACAATTCATAGTGTTTGGAGGGAACAAAAGACGACCATATTGTAGTGTGGAGAATCCACATAGCACATTTCTGAGACAGAGACAGTGGCAATGTGACATCTAGTCACATGTGTGGCAATATTTCCTGGTGTACTGGTTTTCAAGACCAAATGAGAATAACTATCTTGTGTGCTACATGGGTAGCTCCTTTTAAAGTATTGTAATAAGAGAAATGGAGGAATTTAGGGCCCTAGACTGAGGCAGAGTTGGAGTCTATTTGCTATCCTTTCTTTCCTAAACATACAATGTGCTTCTTCCGCACTCAGCCGTCCTCCTAAGTATTACACAGCCAAGCACACAGTGCAGACACTTCTCTCTCTCTCTCTCTTTCTTTCTTTTACTTCTTTCCTTCCAACTGAAAATTAAAATTTTTTTTGACACAAGTTCTCATGCTGGTCTTGAACTGACTGTGTAGCTGAGGATGGCCTTGAACATCTGATCATTCTGTCTCTACCTCCCTAGGGCTGAGATTGCAGGTGTGCCATAGAACCTGGTTTATAAAATACTGGGAATTGAATACAGAGCTTCACATATGCTAGGGAAGTACTTGGCCAACTGTACCACCTCCTGTCCCCAACCAGGCATTTCTATGCAAAGGGTAAAGACTTTTGTTTTATAAATAAGGAGGGTTTTAAAAATACATATGTTCCTGAGTTGAGTTAATATTCCACCAGATACAAGTTTGCATCAAATCTGAGGAAATTTTTTTCTCTTTCTGTTGGACATTCTTATGGAATAAATATAGAACGATGGATGTCTCCAGGACAGCCTTGGCCTGCTCAGTGCTGCTTAAAAGGCTCTAGATGATGACAATTCTTGTTTAGTTTATATTTCCTTACTTACTGACAGCTGTTAAAATTGATATGTAAAACTTCTCTTGCTGGTCAGTGGTGACACATGCATGTAATCCCAGAACTTAGGAGGCAAAGGCAGGTGGGTCTCTGTAAGTTCAAGGCCAACCTGGTCTTCACAGAAAGTTCCAGGAAAGCCAGGACTGTGCAGAGAAACCTTGTCTTGAAAAACCAAAGGCCTAGTTCTGAATGAGGCTCTGGTCATCAGATACAAGTGTCTGAATACTCAAGTCCGGTCAGACACATTAGGCTCCAACACTGAGAAGCTTGGAAATGTCTAGATTTCAAAACTGCTACTGTCCCATTGCCATGACTCTGGGACTCCCTCTCAAATCTTTCCTGCAAGGGAAGAAAATCAAGAGTGGATAGAATATGTCTCCCAGGAGAAATACTAATTTAGGGAAATACTGGAGTCAGCGTCTCCGGTAAAGGCACTGGACAGTATGGCTCCTACCCTTTCTAACTGACATGGTGGCCTCAGGTAGTCGTCCATGTCTCCAAGCCTTGACTGCTTCCTTAGTCTGTCTGGTGGGATTTGAGGTGATGAGCAAACATGCTGCTTGTATTATCACTGTGACAAATACCTACAAGAAACGATTTACAGACTGGATTTATTTGGGCTGGACTGTGAGAGGATGCCTTCTATTGCAGAGGCTTTGGCTCTGTGGTGGTGGGACTGTGAAGCTGCCGCACAGCCATCCCAGCAGACCAGGGAGCTAGGACATTGAGCCAGAACAGTGGCTGGCTTATAACCCACAAAAACTTCCTTAATAATCCCCTATGACCAACTCCCTCCAGCTAGACCCTACTTCCTAAAATTCCCACAGCCTCCTCAAACAGTACCACCAGCCGTGGGCCAAGTGTCCCAACACAGGAGCCTGTGGGGACATTTACATTCAAACCATAACAGCAGGATAATAGGTGTTCTGGTCAAGTCAGCTTGGGGAAAGCACTTGGGAGCAGAATGTAAGAATTAGCCCACTCGTGTCACTCTGGGCTGGCTCTACCACTGTAAAGAATACTCAGCACACTGAGGCACTAGGCTATCGCTATCAAGTGTAGGACTTGGGGAAAGACTGTGAGGTCTAACTTCACGGGGGTGGGGTGGGGTGGGGGTGGGGGAGTCTAGGTAGCAGTCAGGAGGGAAGTGACATGGCAGCATCAGTTCTTTGTACCAGGCTGTCATGGTGGGTTTGCCTCTAGCTGCTGAAAGTTCAGTTGGAGACCAGGACCTTCTCCTTCCAGATTAGTAACAGCTCAGGACTTAGTTTATGAGATGCAGGAGTTTACTCCAGGTTTGGAGGATTCACCATCTTTCTTTTTTCAGATCCACAGGGAACTGTAGAATGTGGTTACACACAGTGAGACTGTTGCATAGTGTGGGGCTGCTCCCCGATACCCTCAGAAACCCAGCTCTGCCGGACTCCAGCACAAAGGTGCATTATAATGGTGCTGGAAGAGAACTACTGGGAAATGACGAGGGAATCTTTTTAGGAAGTATGGTATCGCCTCTTCCCTGTGTGGAGGAAGGTGTGTTGTTTCTCCTCAGCAGCTAACCTGGGTTCACAAACGTTCACACACATGCAGCAGGTGTGAACTCAGCTTTGACACCAGAATGTGGTGTGATAGTGTCTGCCCCTTTGAGTGTGAACAGACTTCTAAGCTTGGGGGATTTAGCAAGTGTGAGATGTTACCTCAGAGACTGTAACACTAACTTGGGAAAATGAAAACAGAACCCTCACTCCAAAGGTGACTACAGTTGCTTTTAGTACTTGCTGTGACCAATACATTTTTATAAAAGGTTTTTATTTTTAACTCTCTCTCTCTCTCTCTCTCTCTCTCTCTCTCTCTCTCTCTCTCTCTCTCTCTCTCTGTATGTGTACATGAGTGAGTGTATGTGAAGGCCAGAAGAGGGAGGTCAGATTCCTTGGGACTAGAATTACAGGTAGTTATGAGCAACCAGAGTAGGTGCTGGGAACCAAATTTGGGTCCTCTAAAGAGCAGTAATCACTCATAACCTCTGAGCCATTTCTTTAGCCCACAAATAACCCTTTTCTTATGTGTTCTCATCTGTGATTAAAATGTGAAACATTTTGAACTCATGAAAAAGGGGAATCTCTCCTGATCTGATGATCTCTTCATAGAGTCTTCATCCAGTGACTGATAGAGGCAGATGCAGAGATCCGCAGCCAAGCACCAGGCAGAGCTCTAGCAGTCCAGTTGAGGAAAAGGAGGAGGAATTATATGAGCAGGGTGGGGTGTGTGTGTGTGTGTGTGTGTGTGTGTGTGAAGATTATGGTGGGGAATCTACAGAGACACTGAACCAAGATAGTGGGAACTCACAAACTTTGGACCAACAACTATGGAGCCTGCATGGGACTGGACTAGGCCCTCTGCATATAGGAGACAGTTATGCAGCTTGGTCTGTTTGAGGGGCCCCTGGCAGTGGAATAAGAATCTATCCCTGGTGCATGAGCTGGCTTTTTGGAGCCCATTACCTATGGAGGGACACTTTGTACAGCCTTGATGAAGAGGGGAGAGGCTTGGATCTGCCTCAGCTGAATACCAGGCTTTGTTGACTCCCCGTGGGAAACCTTACTTTTTTGGAGGAGGAGATGGGGGTGGCTGGGGGGGGGGACTTGGAAAGATGGAGGGTGGGTTGAGGGGAAGTGGGAGGAGGGATAAGAGGGGAACCTGTGGTTGGTATGGAGAACAAATAAAACATTCTTAAATAAAAAAAGGAGAAAGAAAAAAGGGAAGGCAGTGGTGACTAGAATATGGCAGGGTGAATGATAACTACAGATCTTATGTCCTGAAGTTATGCGAATGGAATATGAGCTTTTTCTGTTTCAGAATTATAATTTCTTATGGTGACTTTGCAAGATTTTTTTTAAAAAACCAATTCTCCAAAACCCTACAAAGAAGAGAGAGCCTGCTTTAGGCTGTCCTTGTTCTGTAGGCCATCCAGGCAGAGTGACTTGATGGCAGTGTATCCACCCACTTGGTGTACATTAGCGTCACCAGAGCAGGCAGAGGAAGACAGAGTGTTCTTATGCTTCCTTCATTAGAGACCCACTGTGTACACTAGAAAATGTATAAGTTAGGGTTTAGGGATTCATAGCCATCAGCATGTCTTGCCTGCCTTCTAGAAAGTTCTGATGCAGTAGAAGAGGCACACCACCTTGATAATATTATGGGATATTCTTCAGAGAAACAAATGATATAGAAACAACTTTCTAAATTTTAAAATGTGTGTGTATATGGTGAGTATGTTTGTGTGTACACATTTGTGTATGTTAATGCGGGTGCATGCATGTGATGGCATGTATGTGGAGTGGAGGTCAGAGAACAGCCTGGGGTGTTGGTCTTCAGTGTTCACCTTGTTTGAGATGAGATCCATGTCCATTTCTGTGTATTTAAGGCCAGCTGGCCCTAAAGTTTCCAGGGATTCTCTTGTCTCTGCCTTCTATCTCACCACAGGTGCTTTCCGGCGTCCAGCTATGTTATGTGAGTTACAGGGGTCTAAACTTGTGTCCCTAGACTTGCACAGCAAGTATTTTATAGACTGAGTTGTTCCTCTTGCCTTAGAAACAGAATTCTAGTGCGTGTCTGTGTGATCATTAGGAATAAGAAACAAATTTCATGGTTATGGAGGCCAGGAAGTTACCAAGTGGAGGCCCATTTTATGAAATGAAATAAAAGCAATGAAAGACACTAAAGAAGAGAAATCAACAGAGAATGAGAAGGTGGGGAGATAAAATGATCAGCAAATTGGAGGCTGCCATGAGAACTACAGGGCCCTGTTTGGTGGACACTGGGAGTGGTAGGTAAGGGGTAGGTGACAAAAATCCTCTGTAACATTACCTCTGCCGCAGTGGGGCAGGGTGGGCGGTGGAGTACTGAGTTGTGGTAGAAGGAAGATGTATGTGGTGGTGGGTGCTCATGATGGGCAAGTTGGGTGGGGAAATAATTTCTATTCACTTGTTGACTTCGACTGGATATTTCCAGATTCTTGAAAGAAGGTTGAGGGAGGCTTCAAGCCTGGGCTAGGACACTGTGGTCTGTGGAAGGGTCAGGGTGTGCAGTGGCCCTTGCCTCAGCCATTGGAGTCCGTGCTTGGCAGCATTTGCACAGACACAGCCAAATACCCCTCTCCCATTTCTAATGAGAAAATTAGGCTCTATTTGTAGGTGGTTTTTCAGCTAAAGTCGATCAGTGCTTAATGACTCCTTTCCTCTTTCTATTTATTTATAAGGACTGTTTTTAAAAATTCTCTATTTATTTATTGTGAGTACTTGTGAATGTGTGAGTATACTACAGTGAGGGTAACTTGCAGAAGTTTCCTTCTCTTTCTACCAAATGGATCCTAAGGATAGAACTTGACCCATCAGGCTTGATGGCAAGTGTCCTTCTCAACTGAATCATCTCCCCAGCTCTCCCTTTTTACCTTTTTATTTGGATTTATATATATATATATATATATACATATATATGTTACATATATTATACAATACTTTAATAAACTTTATAATAAATAATTTGCAAATAAATGAAAACATCACATACAAAAACCAGCCCAAAGTCCATACAATCGGTGAAACTTTATACAGTTAGTAAAAGTATTCTGAATGGAAGCTGTGAGGCTTCATATTAAATTTTACACTTTCATTATGGAATATGTTTTTGGTTTTACCCACTACCAAAACCAAAATATCCAGGACAGACTTAGAACTAGAAAAACACATCTGAGAACTCATTTTCATCAGTTGTATGCAAAGAGTAGGCTGGATGTAACTATGGTTCTGGTCCCTTCTGCCCACCTACGGGAGGGCCTGACCATACGAGACTGTAGTCACTGTGGCAGCCACAGACAATGCTGGATATAGTGAAGGAACAGCTGTCGACATCTGTTGCCCCTGTCAGCTGTATTGCTGGTACTAGGCTCAGCCCTGGGGCAGCCTAGTTCACTCATGAGCCTCACCTCTCTGTGAATGGCAGGGTAATTAGCTAGTCAGAAATACTCTGTAGTCAGACACATGGTGGTAGACTTTAGAATGGGGGTAGAAGAGAAAATGGGGAGTTGGTTTTTAACAGGGAAGATGTTCTCTCTCTCTCTTTTGAGGTGATCAATTGCTTAGACCAAATCACTGGCTTGGCAGGGTGAGTTTGAAGGACATGCGTCCTTCCAGGGATTGTATTGTAAGTTGCCAGGAGGCCACTGGAAAGTCTGACCAAGTTCATTTCCCTTTCAGCATCTACCACAGTGCATCATCCTTACCTGTGGCTACTTCTGTAACAGCTCATGATGCATGATGAGATAAATTATATATATTTTCCATGTAAAAATGGTCCAACATGAAAGTTCATGTTATGTGGATTTTACCATAATTTTAAGAAAGAACCCAAATCCTTATACAAGTGTGAACATGTCAGTAACTGTGTTTTCAAGGAGTGATTTGAATACATCTTCTGTAATCAGGTCTGCCATCTTTCTGTCTTCTTGTCACAGATGAAGAAGTGAAACCCAGAAACTTGCAACACTGAGGTGAAGAGCACATGCTCATCAAAGGCAGAAAAATGGTTTTTCTATTTCTTAAAAACAATCTTTGAGCTAGAGAGCTGTGTTAGAAGTTGAGAGCATTTGCTGCTCTTGTAGGTGACTGAAGGTCAGTTTGCAGAACCTGCATCAGGCAGCTCACAACTGCTTGTAACTCTAGCTGTAGACACTCCAACACTTCTGTCCTTCCTGGACACTTGCACATAATGTACATAATACACACATACACATGAAGAGAAATCTTAAGACTTTTAGAAATGCCATCAAAAGCAACAAATATACCCGAGCTGTGGTGGTTTGAAGGAAAATGGCCACCAAAAGGAGTGGCGTTATTAGGACTTGTGTCTTTGTTGGAGAAAGTATGTCATTGTGGGGTGGGCTTTGAGGTCTCTTGGTTAGACTTCCCTCAGTGTGACTGTCAGTTGACTTCCTTTTGATTCCAAGGTATAACACTCTCAACTCCAGCATTTCATCAGCCTGCATGGTGATAATGCATGGAACCTCTGAAACTGTATGTGAGCCACCTCAGTGAAATGTTTCCTTTATAAGAGTTGCTGTGGTCAAGACTACTGACCCAAGCTATTTCGAGCTCACTGACTCTGAAATGACAGCTGAGGAACCTTCTTGGAAAAGAGCTAAACCTGCTGCATACAGATGACAGCTGAATGGTGTGGGCAGTTTGTGGATCCTCTTGGAGTAGGACCAGAGTATGTTCCTGGTGCATGAACTGACATCTAGGAACCCATTCCCTACAGAAGAACAGCTTACTCAGCCTTGATACTGGAGGGAGGGACTTGGACCTACCTCAGCTGGATATGCCTGACTGACCTGATTCACCTTGGAATTCCTTGCCTTCCTTGGTGAATGGATGGAGGGATGGGGTGGGAGGAGGCTGAGGGAGGACTGGGAGGAGGGGAGAAAGGGGAAGCAGTGGTGTGGGAAAAACGCTTTAAATAAATGAAGATTAAAAGATAAGAATTACTGTGGTCATGGTGTCTCTTCACAGCAATAAGATCCTGCAGACACTAGTCATCCTTGAGATATTGGCATGCACCCCTTTATATCATTTGCATATATAAATACATACATATATACACATGTGTATATATGAATAGGTTTTAAGAGTTGGCATCATACTGAAAATACTGTTTCTTAATCCATACTTTCAAACTCAAATTATGGTTAAGTGGTTCAGGGAGAATTACTTTATCAGTCATTTTTCAAGATATGTAATTCCCACAAAAAAGAAATAAAATCACCTCTTTACAAAAGATGCACTTAGAATGAGACTATTCTGGGCAGTTGGGAAGATATGGTGGGCTCAATTGTGTTTTCCTCAGGTCCTAACCCGGTATCTGAGAAAGTGACTGCTTCCTGATTGGGTTCATAGAGCGGGAATTAAGGGCAATCTAGGTCATTCAGCTGGGCCTGCTCAAGTAGGGCTGCTGTCTGCATGACGAAGGAACACTGAGGGTGCGCATGCACAGACAAAGCACTGTGTAAGGACACGAGCACTAAATGGCCATCTGAGAGCCAGGCAGGGGCCTTCAACCTTGTTGACATCCAGTCTTTTCTGTGCAGCCTCCAGATTTCCTGTCGTTTAGGTAACTTAGTCTGTGGCATTTTGTTAAGAGAGCTCTAGCAAAGTCTTCCCATGGGTCATTTTGAAATTGTAGCAAATGTTTACATCTTCTCTCACTCTCTCACCTTGATACACCTGTGCTGGCCCCTGAGTGCATGGCTGGTCATGGTTCCAGATGTCTAGGGACAGATGCCTAGGTACCGTGTCAGATGGGCCTGCCAGGCTCCACGGATGCTTCCCTCTTTGAGGAGGATCAGTTTGGACACTGTATCCGAGGAGTGTCAGGAAGAGCTCAGTTGACCTGGCTGTGGGGCTGCTCTGGGACTCAGGCTGTATGGTTCTAAGTCAGCCAAAGGGACAGGTTGCAATGCACTGAAAGTCTTGCCATGTGTCACTTTTCAGCTCAGAGGAGACACAGGGAAGTGTTCATCCTGATTATAGGTCAGAGTGTTGGTTCTCTTTGCTTCAAATCCTGCTGTCTTATTTCAGATCACTTCCCACAGCTTTAAGCTTTGTTCATGATAGAGATGTTATTCAATGAGAACTGATTTAATATTCAAAAGTTAAAGGACACAATCATCACCTTTTTTCCATCCAACATGATGTCTGTTCTTCAAAGCAGAAATTGGATAGTGAAATATATGGTGTGTGTGTGTGTGTGTGTGTGTGTGTGTGAGTGTGTGTGTGTGTGTGTGTGTGTGTAGATGAACATTTCAGAGCACATGCATATATGTGTATGTGTACAGAATCAGAGGTCAGAGGTTAACCTTGGGTTCTATTCCTTAGGAGCCATCACCTTATTTGTTGAGGAGTCTCTGCTTGGCCTGGGTCTCTATGCTTCAGCAAGGCTGGCTGGGCAGTGAGCTTCAGGGATTCTATTTGCACACCCAGGATCTGGGATTGCAAGTGTGCAGCATCACACGTGCTTTCTGATTGGGTGCTGGAGGTTGAACTTAGGAACTCATACTTATGTAGGGAATATTTTATTGACTGAACTTTCTTCTCAGCCCCATATGTCTATTTTTATAGAATTTGGTGGGAGACAGTTGACTTGTTGGGCTCTTAGTCTTTTGGTGAGGAGTTATTGCTTTTACCATAGGGGCATTTGAAAGAAAATGAGACCATGTGCTAGTGGCTTATATCATATTTCCTGACACAGCAGATACCTTATCAATGTTACCCACAACACTATTAAGTAAACGCCTTATCCATTGGTAACTTAGGAATTACAGAAGTGAGAACTATAGTTTGAATTCTAGAAGCTCTGGATAACTTAGCCACCCTTAAGTTCCAGTCAGAAACTCAGTAAATTTGACATAACCAGTTCATCTTTAAAATGCGCAATTGTTATAGTTCTGAAGCAGTCTATGAATGGAAGATGTGTAATGTGGTGTTGGAATCTTAAAACATGCCTCAAATGCTGGCCAGAACATGTGTCTATCGTTTCTGCTAAATGGCTGTGTGATCTGACTCAGGACTCTGGCCAGAACATGTGTCTTGCACTCCTGCTGAGTGGCTGTGTGATCTCATGCTGTTCTCTTAACTTTGTGCCTCAGCTTCCTCTTTGGTGGGCTCTTGTTCTGAGAAGTCCCTGTGCTTCCCAGAGCCTCATTTGGCTGCTGCTGTGACTGTGCTGCTGTCCTCTCATTCACCTCTCCAGAATCTAATGGCTGATGAGGGGGTAGGGCCTTCAAGATGTCCTTACTCCTAACCGGCAGTAGGGACAGTCTCACAGTGTAGTGGGCCCGCTATTTGTCTGGAGACTTGCATGCCGCCTCTCCTTCTCATGATAGGCTCATCCCTTGCAAGGCTTTGGACCCACTGCCAGTGGGAGAGGCCAGGCATCCTGCTTCATCAGGAACTCACAGCTGTGAGCTTCACACACTCTGTGCTCACACATGTATATTAATGCTTAGTGAGACTGCTGTGTCCCAAGTGTCACATGGTATATAGAAGGCATGGAGGTGCCAGAAAGAATAAATATCCTCAGAGATGCATTTTAATGCAGCTTGCAAAAATGCAAGCAAACAGCAAACACTATCATTTTATGAAGTTGCATGTAGGTCAGGGAGGAAAGTGGCCCCCGGCGAAGGACTGTGGAAAGAAGAATGGGATTATTTTGAGGAGCAACTTAGTGCCAAGCACCCAGACTGTATTTTACAAAGATTCTCATTCACTTCGGAGGTGGTAGAAGATCCTGAGTTGGTTAAGGTGAAGGCTGTTTTGAGAACCTGAACAACAGAAGGCCAGGGGAAGACGGGACAGGTTCCAAATAGGCTGCCTTTCTGATTAGAAAGGGCTTGTGACTTTGTAGGATTTTCAGCAGAAAGTGCCATATTCTTGTGATGGGAGGCGTAGCACAGAAAGTAGAATGTCATAGTCTAGAATGATGTTTTAGCATTAATCCTGGCTGACACTCTGGACTGATAATCATACACATTCCATAAGAGAGAACAAAGCAATAATCACCAGAGATTTTGATGAGTCCCCTTAGATAGTCATGATGGGTGACCTTGTGGGGTTTATAAATTACATCACATTGTTGAAGAGATGGAAGGAATATTGTCCATATGGACTATAGATTCAGACACAGTATAGTTGATAGTCTCTCTTGGTATCCTTGGGGAAATTAAGCTGTGAGATTCAAGACAAACATCAGAGTGATGACTCATAGGTGTGGAGACAAAATTAGCTCAATGGCTGTTCCCTCCAGATATGGGTGTGGGCCCTGAGAGTTGAGCTCACCCTAGAGAAAAGCTTCTTCTCTCCTTTTGAGATCAAAATTGTCGTGTGTACATCGAATGAGGACACAGATGTCAAGGTTATCAAATCTCTGGGAAATGCAGAGTCAGTTAAACATTAGATGGTAGACATTGTTGCTGAAAGTCAAGGCCAGGGATGGTGGTGATGAAGATGACGATGATGATGATGACGATGATGGTGGTGATGATGATGATGGGATCAATCTCCCTCTGAATGGGAAGTAGGCACAAGGACAGGGTCTTATGTGCAGTGAGATCCTCCACAGAAGCTGCCTGCTGATCTGAAGTGGAAAAAAAATTAGTTTCTAAGTCAGAAAAGTCTTAACAGAAAGATGACAGTTTCTTTTTAAATGGTGAAAGTGAGAAGAGAATTTGGCATAAAAATGATGGTGGATGCAGCTGGATGAGGATGAAGTCAGGGGATGCCACAATCCTACTGGAAGATGCTGCAGAGAGGTCAAGTGTGCTTACCTTGCAAACATGAGCACACAGACCCAATCCCTGTAACCACATGAAAGGATCTAGGTGTGGTGGTTACATACTGGGCAGACAGAGAGAGACAGGTACCAGCCAGCCTAGCTTAATTAGCAGGCGCCACGCCAGTGAGAGATATTTTTTAAAAAGTAATAATGAAAGGGAAAGATCCTGATGAATAGTATTTCAGCTTGTTCTCTGGCCTGAACACTTGCATACACAGATATGCACACATACCCTTCTGTCTTAGTTAGGGTTTCAATTGCTGGGATGAAACACCAGGACCAGCAAGTTGGGGAGGAAAGACTTTGACTTATACTTCTACAACATTGTTCATTATTGAGGCAGTTAGGATAGAAACTCAAACAGGCAGAATCCTGGAGGCAAGGAGTTGATGCAGAGGTCATGGAGGGGTGCTGCTTACTGGCTCACTCCCCATGGCTTGCTCAGCTTGTTTTCATATAGAACCCAGGACCACCAGCATAGGGATGACACCATCCACCATAGGCTGGGCCCTCCCCCACTGATCACTAATTGAGAATCTTAGCTGGATTCATGGAGGCATCTTCTCAGACTGAGAATCCTCCCTCTCTGATGACTCTAGATTGTCAAGTTGACACACAGAACCAGCCAGTACACGTCCACATATGCATATGAAGAAAAGTAGCAGAGACAATCTAGGAAAAATATTTCCTTCATATACCTGATTTCCTTGGATCTTGAAGAAGTATGTGTGTGTGTGTGGGGGGGGTGGTGGTATTGAGATTACAGAGAGATCTTGAGATTGCAGGTACACATAAATTAGCAGGAGATGTGCCACCACTTTTCTTAAGGAACTTTTTATTGCAAGTTGACATATTTTCTCTCTTAAAAAAATAATAAAAATTGTTATGTATAGCAGGGCTAAAATTAAGTTTCCATGGCATCTCAAATGAAAAAAAACATTTCTATCTCCTTTGAAGTTGCATAATGAACATGTATCAGCACTGTAAGGATTTTCCCCAAGTTGCTGTCATGCCTTGGGGCAGTTTCTGTGACTATCCTTTGAAGTATACTAGGCACTTTTGTCCTCTGCAGCATAGAGTTTGTCCTATGTCACATGGTTTGAGGGTGGAGTCCATCATGGCAGTGAAGTCACAGTGACCGATGAGGCAGCTGACCACATTGTGTCCACATCTGCACTCAGGAGAGATGGATACTGATGATCAGGTTGCCTTTTTTATTTTTACTTTTTTTTAAAAAAATTTATTCTATTACCCAGCTCATGGGATGGTGCT
Organism: Sigmodon hispidus; assembly: GCA_004025045.1. Taxonomy (NCBI): domain Eukaryota; kingdom Metazoa; phylum Chordata; class Mammalia; order Rodentia; family Cricetidae; genus Sigmodon; species Sigmodon hispidus. The sequence continues at coordinate 36,479 of PVIH01011299.1, read as the reverse complement.
GCTTGCATTCAAGTGGGCCATCTTCTGGAAATGCTGTCCCAGATATGCCCTGAAGTGTGTCTCCTAGGTGATTCTAAATCTTATCAGGTTGACAATGAGTATCAACTGTCTCAGGGAAGTAACCAGCAGTAAAGAGAAAAAACTTGTTTTTGCTCAGCCCGTGGAGCCCTTTTGATTTTGAGCCTGTGGTGAGAAAGCATTTTATGCTGATATCACATGGCAGAAGCATTTATCTTATGGCCAGGACACTAAGCAGAGCAAGGATCCTCAGGTCCTCTTCGAGGCATGTCAGTAGGCACATCCTTCAACATACTTCTGTGTCCTACTACAGCAATGTGTTCAGGACAGCTTTTAGGGGACTGTTTGTCTCCATGAAGGACTTGGCCATCCTGTACAGTGATTGGTGGCTGTTTAAAATTAATACTGGGGCTGGGATGACTGCTGAGTCAGTAATGTGTACAAGCACAAAGGCCTGAGTTTGATCTCAGAACCATGTCAAAAGTTGAGTAGGGTGATGTGAACTGGCACACCTTTTCAGCCTAGTCTTGAGTTTTGGCCCCTCTCTCAGCCCCGCTTAGCCTCCAATAATCACACACAGGCTTATATTAATTTTGTGCTGATTGACCTAGGGCTCAGGCATATAACTAGCTTCTTCATCTGAACTCAACCCATCTTGTTCAGCCATGCAGCTTGGTACCTTTTCTCAGAGCAGCATTTTTTCTGCGTCTCCTGGCAGCCCCAGTGACTCTGGCATCTGTCTCTGTTCTTCCTGTACTTAGAATTTTCTTAGCCTGGTAGCCCCACCCACACTTCCTGTCTGCCTTCTGGCCAATCAGCTTCTTATTAAACTAGTAGGCGGGACAAATACTTACAACACACCATAAATAATCCCACTACGAAATCAGTTTTGTAGCAAAGATGAGGATCCCTGAAGATCTCTGATCATCCGGCATAGTGACAGTGATGAGCTTCAGAGTCAGTGAGAATCTGTCTCAAAAAATTTAATGTGAAATATGTTGTTAGACAGCCTTATGTAAAAAGTGTATTGCCATTGATTATATACTTCTGGTTTTTTCTTTTTCTTTTGATACAGAGTCTCAAACCCAGGCTGGCCCCGAGTTCACTCTGTAGCTGAAGATGTCTCTGAGCTTTTGATCCTGCCTCAGTCTTTTCAGGCATGTGCTATTTCATGCAGTGCTAAGGACTGAAGCCAGGCCCTTGTGCATGTAAGGAGAGCACTCTACCAACTCCCAGCCTTGAAATTAAATTTAGGTTGTGACCTTTTTAAAACCTTTTCTCACAAACCAGTTCAGCACAGCATAGTCTTGCATGGTCTCCTGGCCTGCAGTAGAGGGAGATCTTCTGGAAGAATTTGCATTGGGGTTGCTCAGTGATCAGCACACAAATTTGCTTTTCTTTAATTACTTATCTGCACCCTTTCGATTTTCTGCCACTGTGGTTTATAGGCACAGCCTTTGCAATGTTCTTGTCTGCTCCCTGACTCCAAGGTGGATTTCTAATGTCTTGTAATTAATTAAAATGTTTTCTTTGTGGGTGTGAGTGGTAGAGTTTCTTTATTATGTAACAGAAATCATTTTATTCCTCATTTGGTGAGGATTTTTCTCATTGAATTAAAATGTGGACGAAAATTATCTAATGTCTTTTGGACATTCTATGAGAGAGAGGGGGAAGAGAGAGAGGGAGGTGGTAATTTGAGTAGCTTTCTAGCTAGGCAACATTTTTAAAAGTGGGACTGAAATTTGGGATTATCTCCCAATTTTTTCCCATTTTATATTTAAGGGGGGGCTATAGGAGCTACAGTAATGTAAATTCAGCTTTTATATTTTGGGGAGTAAACACCTTACAAAACACCATACCCTTGATGGATGAGGGTTCCCTCTTTATAGCAACTGGTGAGATTATAACAGACCCTCCTCCTCATCAGCCCCATGTAGATTCTGACCTAAGAGACACCTTCTGACCAGCCAGGGCTTGCCACGCCTTCTGTCTCCTTGAACCATGCTGTGATGCTAGGTGGGGTCCTTAGCCTTTTCAGCAGCTCAGCAGGAGCACACCTGAATGGGGTCTGAACCACCTTCTCTTCCTTTCTCTCACTCTGCTGTGAAGGGATGATGTGCCAGGTGCTTACATGAAGCCAGAGTACCGTGTTTCTTACTTACTATGGACCTAAAGGTCAAGCCTGTGATTTGCCTGACATTTGCTGCCCCAAGGCCCTGATGATCTAAGGAAAATCAAACAAGACTGGATCCTGGAGCCAAGAGCCAAGATAGCTTCATATTTCATTTATCTTCTATAAATTTGCATTTGAGGCCCCAGGAGGACTATGGGGAATTGCCAGTTATGAGGGTCTTTAACAAAAGAAGCTCATAGCCTGACCCCTGCAGCTTGGCCCTTGACTGGTGAGGGAGCTTCTTTCATGATGGTCAAATATGAGTTTCTCTTTCTTTTATTCCCCTTTTCATGCATATATGTATATGATGTACGTGTGTGTATTGATGTCTTTGCATGTGTGTGGGCACACATGTCTGGATATGCTTTCATATAGAAGTCTGCATTTGATGTATAATAGAACCAACCATCCCCCATTGATCTTCCACCTTAATCATTGGGCAGGGTTTCCTGATCAAACCCAGACCCCACTGATAAAACTAGCTTTGCTAGTTAACTTTCTCACTACCTTGCCCCAGACTTCATCTCTCGGGTTTTGGAGAGCTTGGTGTCCTAGAGTAGACCTCTGCAGCTGGCCCTCACTAGAGAACGCTCTAGATACTGTAGCTAAATTTGCCTCCATCAGCTAGCACCTCTGAGTATGTGTTCCTGCCTCTCCCAATACTCCACAGTCATTCAGTATGGAAGCATTAAAACATAGGTCCTTCTGAGACAGATGTTATCCTCTGGAATTTCACATGGAAATCAGGAATTTTAGTATACCATGAGACCCTTACTGATCCTCTTGCAAACCTCTCCTCTTAAGGTCTGTTGCTTGGGAAACTGACTTCAGATGTCACCTTATCTAAGTACCCACACTCCTACCTATGTTGGGGAAAGATAATCACAAACAATCTTCTCCTGCCTCTCCCCATGAAGAAAGTGTAAAAGATAGTTTTATTATTAACTGAATATTAAACCAGAATGGGGTTTAATTGAAAAGAAGACAGACAGCAATCTATTTTGCTTCTTTTCTCAGGACAGACAACTAGATTTTCAAATAAGAGGATTTGACCTCACAGGGTTACTCACAGTTCATGTGAGTCAGGTCAGATGGTGTCCAGGCTGATCATGGGTGTGAATGAATTGCTATCTTTGTGATAGGAGGTAGTTTGACAGCTTGTAACCAGCACCCACCCAGTTAGGCTTCTAGCCTCTGTTGGAGACTAGGAGCTAGATAAGGACACTATCTCTCTTGAGTGCTAACATTCCAAAGAGATGGTTCCCAGGTCCTTGAGAAAGCTATTTTGGGGTCACAGAACCCGCTGAAGCCTTATTTAGCTTTCAAAGGAATTCATGCTTATTTTGGGGGCACGGAAGAACTCATAAGCGGTCTATAGAATATACTCTAGGGGGAAGGGGTGCCTTCTTGCTTATTTTCAACATTGAAAATTATTTGGCTTTTTGTTGTGACTTGCAGACCATGTTTTAGTTACAGTCACACTCTTCATGTGATTTTCTCTGCAGCATTTTCACTGTGGTCTTTGGTACATACTTAGTTCTGTATGCGACACATGCCTGTTACACAGTTCCGTCAAAGCTTGTTAGCTAGGCAGTGAACTTTAGAACCAGCCTGGGTTTCTCATGGGCTCCTAAAAGTCCTGTGCCTGAAATGTACTGTTTGCTCTTTCCCGTCTTGTAGCACCTGGGCACACTTCCCCAGTTAGTAGTTGTAAGTCATGTCTACTACTTTGGAGCTTAAAAAAGCAAAGCAAAGTGAACAAACCCCATGGTTCAGCAGGTGAGATGGCCCAGTGGGTGACAGCATCACTGAGCCATAGGACCTGAGTTCATTCTGGGCTCACGTAGTAGAAGGAAGGTGGCTTCTTGCGCTGTCTTCTGCCTATGAAGGGAGAAAGTAATAGTGAGTGATGAGCGGGGGTGGAGTGCAGACAAAGGAGCATATGGGCCATGGAGGAGGATAGAAACTATTCACCACTTTCAACTCTGTCTTGCACTCTCCCTGCTGAACACGTGGATTCAAATTTCTGTGCATTGAGGTAACACGAACTATTTTGCACCCTAAAGGATTCAATATTTTATTCCTTTGAGAGTTGTGCTTTTTTTTAATTTCCTCAATCACCAGTGCAATGAGAACCAGACAAAACTGGTCACTGAATACATTAATCAAACTGACCCATTTAAAAAAAGTACTTTAAAAAAATGTTGCCAGAGAAGGCATTTTATAATCTAAAAATTTCCCCCTTCTGCTTAAAACTATATCAAGTCATCCAATTCTAATGTTATTTATTTACTGTATAGCCTGTGCTGGTGTATAGAAAATGAAGTGTGACTGTATGAAAAGCCAGCAGCACTCTGTAGGCAGGGTTAGCACCAGTCTTTTGTTGTCACCATTGTTTCTTAGACTTGGGCATTGTTTTGTGTCACTCTGTGCACTCCCTTCCTAAAATCCATTATTCCATCATGTGGCTATACCAGCAGGCATATGCCATGTCTATATTCTTGCCCATCAATTGCATGGTTGGTTCTTGTCCTGGGATGGTGCATCCATGAGCATCCTTACTGCACTTTCTGGTATGTACACAGTTTCTCTAGTGGGTGCTCCGAGGAATGAAATCAGAGGCCACTCTTTCCTTTGTGGCTCTAGTGCCTCTCAAAGTCTTGTCCATGGTTCCTGGCTTTCCATCTGTCCACTTTCCCTGCAGCAGTCTGTTATTATGAGCCTTTTTCTCCACCTCAGGACCTCAGTGCATGCTGGCCATATTGCTCTGGGGCAAATGAATACCGCTGGCTCAGTTCCCCACGATCACTTTCCCTCCAGAGACTACTAACTATCCAGCCTGGTGATAGAAGGAAAGACAAAAATAGGAGCTGCAGTAAACTGGCAGTTAGTCTTAGAATAGTTTTTCTGGAGAAATCTGCCTTGATGATAATGTTTTTAAATGTGGAGGTTTCTCTCTGCCAGTGGCTATTATTAATTAAAGCTGGAGGGGCTTTCCTTTATAGCATTTATTGTGTTAAAATAAACAAAAAATCAAACTGAAGCCTTCAAACCCTCAGTAAACAGAATCATGTCACAATTAGTAAGGATGTCAATGATTGCTCAGAGATTGTGTGCTAATAAGGGATATTGGTTCCATAAGGATGTGAGATTAGTAGTCAGTTGGGAAATAATTATATGTGTTATTGTGTCCAAGAAAATACTGACTTTCTCTGGGAAGGAACAACTCTTTAGAAAGAGTGAAGGGAAGTTTTGTTTGGAAATTTAGGGAGATGTTAAGCATAATTGAGAACCTTCTTTGATTCCAGTGTCTGGAATCCCACGTATTAATTTAGCGGGTGGTATCTCTAAGCTATAAATAGTAAGATATTTAAAGAGGGCAGTAGCATTTGGGGGGCAGGTACAGACTCCTGTGTGGCTAGTGTCTTGGTGGGCCTGTCTGGTTGACATGGGGAAGAAAGTGAACACTCAGTTCCCAAGGTCCACAAATGACTTTCCCAGGCCCTTTCTGCAGATATGCCCCTCACATTACCATCATTATTCCTGGGCCCCGGAGTCCCTGTCATTGATGGGATGTTTCTCTCCTTACATCATTCATAAAATTTACTTTAAATAATATTTTAATTACTTGATCGTTCCATAAATTTATATAAGGCACAGCAATCAATCATATCCTATCGCAGTATGAACTTGTCATGAGATATGTTTTAAATGAGGTTTATTTTGTGAGAATTATTTATAAAACAGAGGAGGTTTTAAGAGGAAGTGAAGAGATAATTATATGCTGCACCACCGTCGCACCACCGAACTTCCGCGCGCCCAGCCCCGCACCCCGCGAACTGGAAACCGCGTTATTAGTCTGAAAACCCGCACAACCGGTCTGGAACTCTGGTGAGAGAATGCCGGCTTCCTGTCCTGGTCCTCTCCCTCGGAGATCTACTTTTGGAATCTTTTTTAGTCTACTACGCCCCGCTTGTCTCTAGCTTTTTGACGCGATTTATTTATATGTATAGTTCCCGATTTCCCGCTACAATATCCACTACTATTTCCTCCCATTTTCTTCCCTCACTACATTTTGTAGGTTGTGATGCTTTTCTTGGAGTTTGTTTAGACATTTAAGGTGATGTTGAGTGTAATTGCAAACCTTACTTCCTTAATTTCAATAGTTGGAATCCCATGTGCTCACTGAATAGTGCCATTAAGCTACAAATAGTGACAGTCTATAGTGAAATTGTGACAATTTTAATCCTTTTAACACTCACCTTGTCCTGGTTTCTATCCACTTGTATAAGGCTCTTCTTGGTTCTCTTTGGAGGGTTTTCTTGTTATTTATTTATTTTTCTCATTTAGCCAGCTTTTTTTCTCACTCAGAAAATTTCTTCGTTTGCCCAGGTCCAGCGTGTGGTGTAGGTAGGATGCTCATCTGTTCTAGTTATCTTGTTTCTGAATTTTCAATCACATTCATCATTCTCTTTAGTAATTTAAAAAAGAGACAAGAGTTTGGAGACTGAGCCTTGTATCAGATTTCCTTCTACTCACTAGAATAATCACCTGCTTTGCATCAGACATAATATTTTAAACTTTGTGCAATTATTTATTTATGGTATATGTACATGCACCATGGCACACTTGTGCAGGTCACAGGAAGACATACACAGATCATGTTTCTCCTGCCACCACGTGGGCTCTCAGTTTTGGTGGCAAGTGGGTATATTCCCTGAGCCATCATGCTGGTTTCAGATATAGTATACTTATTTTAAAGTTAGTTATTTCATGTGTATGGCTATTTATGTACATGTGTGTATGTGCATGTGTGTGCCTGGTACTCTTGGAGGTCAGAAGAAGGCATCAGATTTGTTGGAATTGTGTTATGAATGCTTGTCACTCACCATGCTGGGAAATGAACTTGGGTCTTCTGCAAGACTAGTGAGTGCTTTTATCCATGGAGCCATTGCCCCAGCCCCAGATATAGTGCCTTTTAAAGAAAAAAATATATAATCACATATGTAAATTCTTTTGAGATAGGATCTCCTTAGGTGGCCTTAAACTTGATTTATAAGCCAGTCTGTGATTTATAAACTTGCAGTGAGCTTCCTGTTTCTGTCCCTGAGTGCAGGGTTACAGGTGTGGGGTACTATGCTTGCCTGAAGTCTCCACTTGCTCTTAATTTGAGCAGCTTTAAGATTTGCAGATAGCTATAAATGTTCTTTATTCTGAGACATGGTGATTAATACATGTACCAGTCTCTTTGGGAATACATTTTGGTGTCAGACAGACTACTTGCAACTGTAGATTTGAAATCCCAGGCAATTCTTTTTTACCTGAGATTAACAAATGCAAAGATCAAGCTTACTCTGGACTCAGTGACACCTACACAGGACAGAGACTGAGAAAACCTTGTGGGTATTCACTGTTATGTTCCACTCAGTGACACCTACACAGGACAGAGGCTGAGAAAACCTTGTGGGTATTCACTGTTATGTTCCACTTGGAGTGGAACGAGGGCTTCATTGTCCCCTGATGTGGGGGAAGGTCCCTCCATACTGTAACTCACCAGTGCCTTCTATTCACTCTCCCTCAGTTCGCTTTCTCCGTTAACCTCACTAGCACACTCAGGTAGCTTCTTACCTGCCCTCAGTTGTCCTGTGAAGTGGCACACAGCTGCTTCTGTAGCTCCCTGTGAATTTTTAGGTAAAGAAGATGACAGACAGCAGAAGTTTCTAACGTGTGAGACATTATCATGGTTTATATAACCTGGTCAGTGTTCTATCCCAGAAAGTCCTCTATGATCTCTGCTTTCAATCCTTCCCTGGCTTTCCTCAGTGATGGACTGCTATGTGGAAAAAGAGCCGAAATAAATGCTTCCCTCCTCAAGTGTTTTTTTGTTGTGTTTTATCTCAGCAACAGAAAGTCATTATTGGTGGACAAAGCAGCTGCCACAGCTGACTCTAGAAAGACTTGCGTTGTACCAAGCGGTCACCAACATGCTTTAAATCTCTCTCTCTCTTTCCCTCCACCTCTCTTTGTATGCAGGTACACATGTGTCATGGTGTGTGTGTGTGTGTGTGTGTGTGTGTGTGAGAGAGAGAGAGAGAGAGAGAGAGAGAGAGAGAGAGAGAGAGAGAAAACATCCTGGGGTGTCAGCCCCTGCTTTCCACTTAGTTCAGGACTGAGTCTTGGTGATCTCTGCTTTTGAGGCGGGCTTACTTGGTCCATGATTGACCCTTCTCTGCCTCCCATTCTCTTGATGGAGGTGCTGGGAATAAAGATGTACACTTCTGCTTTTGCGGATGCTGGAGATCTGGACTAAGGTCCTTAGCCTTGTGTGTCAATCATTTCACTCATTGAGCTCTCTCTCTCAAGCTATACATGTTCCTTGGATGTTACTCATGTCATTTTGAAATGATTAAAATGAAATGGCTTCTGCTATCACCAAGTTCCCAGCATGACATGGCATGTTTATAGGGTTCAGTCAGAAAGACCTAATTTCACATTTCCCTGCCTGCAATTGATCTGTTTCTTCATTAAATCTCTAAACCTCTCACTTGCCACATGAGGCTGTGGATGCTTTTAGAGCTTCTGAGGCCCAGATTTTGAGCTCAGTGTGTGAACATGGTTGTTAGTGTTATGGACTGTGAGGAACATAGGGTAAGTAATCTCTCATGGAGTGGGAGAGGGCTCTGGAAATCTGTCCTGTAGGAAGTAGGGTGGGCTGTGGGTGAAGCCAAGGCGTTGCAATATGACGAGATTTGGCCATTGATTCAGCAAACACTAACTCAGGGCCTTTGGAAGAATCACAGTACTGGCCTATGAATCAGGTTTGTCTTTGTAAAGGGCAAGACAGGGTGCAGAGAGATTGAAAACAGAACAGTGAGTGTGTTCTGACTTCTGCTGAGACATATTGAAGACCTGGAGTGACAACAGATGGACCATGGGGTAGAAATGGACAGAATACAGAATGGTGAAGAACTGAATTGCAGAAATGTTAGGGGAGAGGTAGGAATGAATCATGAATGAGCTAAAGGTATCTTGTGTTGGCCAATCAGACAAGTGACTATGAATGAATGCAGGAGGTGTAAATGAAAAAAAGTACAATGGTAACAGATGGGAAAGGAGAGTATCTCTTTCACAGGAAAATCCTTTAATTGAATTCTGAATTGTTCTGTGCTGGTTTTTGAGCAAGGACAGACCACTATCATGTGTCATTATTCTGACAGATCAGATTAGGCTATGTTGTTTTCTTTCTTTTTTTTACATCTCCAACAGATTTATTTTTAAAGGAATGGCCTAAGTGAGAAAAAAATGGGGTATAATAGTATGGACTAGAAAATAAGTACAAATGTAAGCTGTTTTACTGATCATTTTATAGCCACAAAATTGTACAGAGAATGATGCCCTGTACAAAACACAACAGATTCAAATGGGGTGTTCCCTTAGCAAGGCTGAAGAGTCAGTCTCTGGTTTTTGGAATTTAGGATGCAGTCCTTGTTTTTGGATAGATCACTGGGTGCTTGGCACAGTCCATGCTTTTAACCATATTTGAACAGAAGAATGGCCACCTGATCCAGGTAGAAGTAGATGAAGTGTTTGATTTTGGCTATATTATTTCTGTAAAATACTTCTGATACACCAGTATCAGACATTTGGAATCATAATTTAATGTTGAGTCAACTGACATGACTTGTCCAGACATGTCCAGACAGCACAAGGCTTGTGTATGCACAGCCCTTCTTTATTTTGGCATGTTTTGAAGGTTATAAGGCACAGTTCAATAAAGATCTTTAGGCTTTTATAAGTTTCCACACAACCTGTAAAATTAAAAATTTTAGGCCATGGTGGGAAATGAATGTTGTAAATTTTGAAGATGATTCTGAGTTATTGTTTAGGTTTCACTTATGTCACCCCAAGGCTGTGTTTATATTAGAAATAAAGCTATCACTTCCATTGTAGAAATAGTTCCTTGCAGCTAGGCTTTTGATTTTAAAGAAATATATAGAAGTAATGTATAGCTTTCAATTTTTTTCTGGGTCAGTACTTAATACTTCTAGAACCTTCTATTTCAATGTGCAGTAGAATTGAACGGTAGATGATGATGGGAATCACTTTGATTGTAAAGTGATTAACACAGTTGAAGAAGCATGAGTGGGAAGAGAGACCATAACCTGGAAAAGGTTGCTTTATGCTGACCCTGCCCAATGTGGGTTGCTGACCCTGCTGATGCTATAAAGTGGAGATTGCAGGGGCCATGGGTGGGATTTTGAGTGGGACAGTTTTTTGAGCTGGGTTTCTCCTCAGTTTAGATTTAGGTTTCTGAGCCCACCTGGAAGGACTGGTTTGGTGCTTCATTGTTACCTTACAGTGACATATCTGGGTAATATAGCATTGTTGTGAGCACCTTGGGATTCTCTGAGGGCAAAGACTAGAGGGAAAGTCAGTTATAATTTCTTTTCTTGTTCTCATCGGTCCATACAACACCCAAACACACTTACCTCAGTTTCTAAAAGTTACATAATTTTTTTTTGTTTGTAAAAAATATTTTAACATACCCACCATTGTTTCCACTCCCTCCCCTCTTCCCAGTCCTCCCTCAGCTTCTTCTCCATCCGTTACCCCCCCCCCCCTTTATTTCTCACAGAGGGTAAGGACTGAGTCAATGCAGTCTGGCATATCCAGTTGAGTTAAGACCAAGATCCTCCTCCCAGTATCAAGACTGAGTTAGGTGTTCCTCTGTAGGGAACAGGCTCCAAAAGCCAGTTCATGTGCCAGGAATAAATTCTGGTCCCACTGCCAGAGGCCCCATAAACTGCCCATGCCATTTGACTATCACTCACGTTCAGAGGCCTTAGTTTAGTTCCATGCAGGTTCCCCAGCTGTCAGTTCAGAGTAAGTGAGCTTCCAGTAGCTCAGGTCAGCTGTCTCTGTGGGTCTCCTCAGCATGATCGTGACCTTTTTGCTCATATAATCTCATCTCCCTCTCTTCAGCTGAACCTGGAGCTCAACTCAGTGCTTAGCTTTTGCTTCCATCAGTTGCTGGATGAAGGTTTTATACTGACGATTAGGGTGGTCCTTCATTTGATTACAGGGGAAGGCCAGTGTAGGCACCCTCTCCACTATTGCTTGGAGTCCTAGCTGGGGTCATCTTTGTGAGTGAGTTCTTGGGTGTTTCCCTAGCACCAGGTTTCTCTCTGACCCCACAATGGCTCCCTCTATCAAGATATTTATTTCTTTGTTCTCCCTCTCTGTCCCTCCCTAATGGAACCATTCCATTCCCTCATGCCCTCTTCCCACCTCCCCTTGTCCCCTCCCCGCTGTGGTCCCAGTTTACTCAGGAGATCTTTTCTACTTCCCCTTCTGGGGGATCCAAGAATGTCTCTCTTAAGTTCCTCCGTGTGTCCTTTTCAGACTTGTTTTGTTCTTATTGATCTCGTTCTGCGTTTCCCCTCCCCCATTTCTCCTTGCTGATCTCCTCCTCTTCCTCAGTAGCCCCTTTCTGCTTATGCCATGTATGTTCTTTGCTTCTGTCCACCTTCCCTTAAATTTTCTTCCTTTCCTTCTCCTGTTCTCTTTTCTATCTTACATCTTATATACACACTAGTTTTAGCTAAAGCATCCTGAATGACTTGTGTGGATTAGAACTACCTTTTTCTCTTCAGAGAAATTTAACAGTTTTCAAGATTGCTTCCCTCATACTTTCCTTTCATTGACTTGAAGGATGAAGTAAGATTTTAAAAATGAATATGGGTTCATCTTATAAGAAACTATTCCAGTTGTTGTTTAACACACATCTTTTCCTCTGTGTGTGTGTGTGTGTGTGTGTGTGTGTGTGTGTGTGTGTGTGTGTCTGTGTATGCTTGGGTTCCTGTACACACTAGAGAACATCTTATAGGAGCCTATTTTCTCCACCATGTGTGACAGGGGGATCAAGCTGAGGCTGTTTTGCTGGTGCCTTTGCCCACTGAGCTGTTCCCTGGCCCTACCATTCTGTCAGTCATGGAGATAAAGAGGCATGTCCCGTGACTGACAGTCAGAGGAAGGTACTTCCCAGATACCAACAGGCTGGTTGTGTGTTCTGAGCCTCAGAATCCACAGGGACACTCAGATTCACTTCAGTAATATTCACTTCCTTGTTTCCTTAAATTGAACTAGCTAATAAAACAGGGGAAGTGAAACAAATGTTTACTGAAGCCAAGAACCACTGCTGAATAATGTCTTATTAAAATAGATAAAAGGAAATTAGGTTTCTGTTTTGGAATTTTATTTAAGGGAAAGACTATGGTTTTGATTTGAAACTGGATATTACCAGTTTTATATTAGAATAAAGTTCAATAAATACATACTAGATAATGCAACTGGCTATTGATCATTTGCAAAAAAAAAATGAGTTGTGTATGTATGTTGGCTATTTAGTAGATTTTCATTTGTTAATACAGCTGACTGGGAGGGATATTGTAGTGAGGCCCTGCTGATTCTTAAACCTGGGCAATGGAATTCTGGCATCTGTATCTATCCATCCAGCCAATTATAAGACATAAATATTCAGGAAAAAATGAAACACCTATTTTGAAAATGGACAGGCTTTCTGTTTTGATTATGTTCTCCCCAGGCTAGATCTGAAATTGATTAAAGGCTCATGGGAAGATGTGCAGGTAAAGAATGCTTCCTCTCTATCAATGGATTTGGGCATCCACAGGATTGTGTTCTGTGTGTGTGAGGCCCTGAAACTAATCCCTGGAGATACTGAGAGATGATTGTGTCTCCATGCTTTCCCTTACACCTCTCAGCCTTTGGATGTCTGATCCAGCACCCAAGGCTTCTTAACTGAAGGGCCCACCTGGCTCCTCAGGTGTGTCTTGGGCTCTTTGTCCTAGCCATGGCAATGTTTATCAAACTGTATCCTGTGAGAGCTGACATCAGTGCTGTCTTCCACAGGATCCAAGGTCAGAAAGTTCTAGAATGGATCCTGGGACTAATATAGTAAATTCACTTTATACCCTGAATTGCATTTAGAATGATTACAATATTTACTTTTATGATATATTTCTATCATATGCATAATAAAACACAAGAATCGGAGATATATTCTTAGGTATATCTTTGAGGTTTTATAACATATTAGTATATTAGATAATCTGAAAAGCTTTACAGAAACTTGCTTAACTTTGCTTGATTCAGTGTTCTTTAGCTATTAACCGACTTTAAAAATGCACAATGAGTTGTTAACGTCTAACTAGTTAGTGTTCTCTGGAACACTGAGTTCTAATTTCTTGCTTCGTGGAGTTTCTCCAATTAATAAAATGGTAGTGATGGGACTGCTTTAGTAGATCCTGGACTAACAGGGCAAGTCTTCAGTGAAGCATCTGCTGAAAGAAACACAATAATGTGTACAGTTCCCCCAGATAGTGAGACGGCGCAGATTAATAAGATCTCAAGCTAGCTCCTTCAACTCTGAGCTGCAGCCATTGCTCACACAGTAAGTATAAATGAAAGTATCAGGAAGTCGCTGTGAGGGTTGAAGGTGGTGATGTGTTATGGAAGATACTGGCTAAGTGTCCCTTTTCTTGCCAATAGAAACTGTCAGAAACTTGTTATAGATGACATAAGTTGAATGTTAGGATGAAATGGCTTCTGGATGTGAGTATTGAGTGTGCAGGAGAATTCCTGAGAACAAACTGTGCCTACAAAGGCTGATTGAAACTTCAATCATGTGGAGAGGTTGGGATGTTATTAGCCAGAGACTGACGGCAGCTTATCCTGGGCTATTCTTAGTCTACTAAATAGCCATCTCTTGACCCCTTCCCCTTTCTGTGTCTGGCCTAACAGATAAAGCTGATTGGACGTCTTGACAGATAAAATTTAAAAAAAAAAATAGATAAAACCCTTTAGAATGTATTGACTTAACAAAAACCTGGTTTTCCCAAAATCAGAGGGCCAAGAGTATGGTTAGATGGTACCCAAGACCAATTGCTGTGCTCCCCAACATGCTAGAATGAGCCTACCTGGTGTCTCCATCAGCATATTTGAAAAGTGCCTTGGTTTATGACTTTCTTTGTTCTGTTATTATAAAAATAATTATTAAATTGCTGCTGCATTGGAACATGGAATATGGGGTGACCTAAATCTGTGTTCCCCAGGCCATGGTCATTGATATTTGGCTCCAGAATAAATCATTTCTTACTCCTTTTGAGGTGAGAGTTGTGTTTTTACATTGGCCTGGGGAAGCTTTTGCAGTCACACGGTCTAGTTAAGAGGCTGGAATAATTTAGAACACTGGAGGCAAAGCTGAAGTAGATTAAGCCAGAACAAGGTGAAGGGGTGCTTAGAGGCAGGGCAGCAAAAAAGGCCCACCTTCAAGAAAACACCATGTCCTTTGTATGCGCTCCTTACCTCTGATTCTGAGGAAGAAATTAGAGATTGTTTGAAATTAGGCATATAATCTATTATAAGAAGCCTATGACATTATGGAGTATGACACTCCATGCCCCAGCAGCCATTTACTGGTAACTCTTCCTTATGGAGTAGTGGGGTTCTGTCCCTAGAGCTGACTTTTTGTGCTTTAGCAGTTTGTGATTCCCCCTAGTCTATGTAAGGTTCTGGCTGGTAAAGCTTTTCATGCTCTGTGGCAGAGATCAGCATACCCTTTTTGCACTACATAGTTCATAGTGTAGGTCTCTACTGGTGTTAGGAAGGTCTGAGATAAGACTAGAATAAGATCTAAATCCACAGATGAGCGTCTTTGCTCCAAGACAGAAGTACAAGCTGTGGTGAGACTTTCTAAGTGAGGAGCGATGATCAGATAGACAGAGAAGTAGCGTTAAGTGTGCCCATGCAGCCTGCTTATTTCCGTTGGTAGAAAGTACGTATGTGTTGTAGCATTATGGTTCAGTTCAATACTTCAGTGTGGATTCAGCAGTAGGCAGGGAACCAGTGGGGCCTGAAGAGCTAACAGTAGGCTGATGCTTTAGAAGTTTTCTGGCAAATCGGAGCCATCTTCTAAGACCCACATCACTCACTACCTTCATGAGCATCTGCCTATGGAGACATTCTTATGAAGTCATTAGCTTGCAGCTAACACTTTATGCTGCAATATTTCCTACTTGCTTTCTGTTTGGATTTTAGGCTCCTCAACCACCCCAGCCCCACCTCTCTTTGAGTTTGTGAGGTCAAGGATCTCATGTCTTATGGGTTCAACAGTGAAATAATGATTAGTGCTTGTAAACTAATCTTAGGTTATTCCTGAATTTGGAACTTGATAGGCATATCTTTAACATCAAAGAATTGTAAAACAAGCCCTGTATTTACTAGTCATATTAATTTCATCAGAACTTGTAACAGGTTCAGCAGATCTGAAAATTTTATGATGGTTTTCAGCTACACATTCTTCTATATTTCAGTAATTATTCATCTGCTGGTGATCCTCTGTTCTATTATCTAGATTTGCCATCTTTACATACAGTGGGTTTATTCCTCCCTTTTTTCCTTCTCCTTGTTTATACTGGGAATAGACGGAAGCGACATCATGTGGCCCTAGACATCTAAATGTGTATTCCTCTTGTCACTTGAGTTGTCCATTTGACTAACACCTGATGGCCTCTTACTGGTCCTTAGAGATCTCTGCTCGGGAGGGGTTGTACTGGCCCTGCTGATTGTTTAAACTAGATGTCCCTCCCAAGTAGGTGGTTTAAAAAAACAAAAACAAAGAGTCAAGAAACCAAGAATTAATCTTGAAACTTTTTAGAAGGACAGTCCTTTGAAGCTTTGGTCTAAGCCATTATAATTAATATTTTTTTATTATTTATATATGCAAATAAATTGCATGAAAACATGCTTTTGTCAACATTAGGCCCATGATAGGATTGTGTATAGGCAGATTTTATTGCTCACTTCAGTTTTTTGTTTTTATTAAAAATCTTTAAAATTTATTATTTTTGATGGTCACATAGTTTTTGATATTTTTGGAGTAAAATATAATTTTTACTTTGAGAAAGGGTTTCACTGTATAGAACAGACTGACCTCAAACTCACAGATCAACCTGCTGGGTATAAAGGCATGTGGCATCATGCCCTGACAAATGTGATATCATATTCCAATTCAGGTATACATTGGCTGTCAGTCAACTTAGGGTAATTAACATATCTATCACTTTGAACTTTTGTTATTTCCTCATGATGAGTATGTTCAATTTCCTCTCTTTATTGAAATAGATAACACGATACTGTTAATTGATTTCCCCTATGACAGGCAGCTTAGAACACCTGTCCTTATTTCTCTGTCCTTATTTCTCTGGTTAAACATTAGCATTATAATCATTGGTGAACATTTCTCTCTCTCTTTTATTTCCCATTGTTTACTTTACAGGCATTTAAGAAAGCTTATAACTTTTATTTACTTAAGGTAAAGCTAGAATTGGATCAATGACTCAGCAATTAAGAGCACTTACTTCAGAGAATCTGAGGTTGATTCCCAGCACCCATATCGAGCAGTTCATAACTACTCCTGACTCCAGCTCTAGGTGATCCGATAGTCTATTGTGGTCTCTGTGCACACCTACACATGTAGCTTTCTCTCTCTCTCCTCTCTTTCTCTCTTTCTTTCTCTCTCTCACACAAATACATACTAAATGATATATCTAAATGTTACTTTAGATGACATGCTAAACTGGAAGAGTCTTTTATTTATAGTTTAGGAATCATTTAAGCTTATTGCTAAGTTTATAACCATATGAATGAAAAGAACTGCTTAACTACATTGAGACTTGCCTGTGAGTAGGTGAAGTTATGATAATAGTGTATATTTGATTATGACATATTCTGAATTTTTAAAAATTTTATTTACGTATGTATGTGGTGTGTGTGTGTGTGCGTGTGCGTGCTCATCCAGTTAGGAGGGACTGGAACCCTTAAAAAAGAAGACTTACTGGAAGCTGGGTCTCTGAGATGCCAGTTTCTTTCTTTCTGCTTGTTTCCTGGACACGATGAGTTCAACAACTTCTTTAACATGTGTTCCTACTGTAATGTGCTGCCTCCAATAGCAAAATAACTATTTCTAACAGCTTGAAACTTTTATAAAGTATCATGATACATTCTTGTCTGAGTGGTGATCTGAGGCATGTATAATATGCACAATGAAATATTTCTCCTACACACACACACACTTAAATAAGTGGTATTATCAGGTAGATGTCTTCATTGTATAGTGAAAAGCCTTACCTGTAATTAGCTTAACCTTAACTTTGCTTGTGTTTGATTTAGTACCTATATTACATAAATTTGCTCTGAAGGTCCATTGATAGAGACTGGAGAGATGGCTCAGTAGTTATGATTGCATTCTATTCTTCTAGAGGACCAGAGTTCACTTCCAAATACCAACTTCCAGCAGCTTACAGTCTCCTGTAGCTCCAGCTCTAGGTAATCTCACATTCCTTTCTGGCCTCTGTGGCATTGCACACACACACACACACACACACACACACACACACACACACACACACACGCGCGCGCACACACACACTTTAAAAATCCCTTTGTCATTCCAAAAATCTATAATAACACAAGAAAGATAATTTAAACATTCCTTAAAAATTTTTTTCTTTCTCCTAAAAAGAAGGACTGGAGGGAGGGGGGAAGGGAGGGAGGGAAGGGGGGAAGGGAGGGAGGGAGGGAGCACTGGCTGGCTCTGTGTCCTGAATGCTCCTGGCTTACATGTGTCTCCGTCTAATTTTCTGACCAGGGATTCAGGAGTTGGCTGTGGCAAGACAGCTATGGAGATGCTCCAAGTTAATGGCCCTTTAACTTTTGGGTTCAGACATTCATGAAGGTTCTGAAGAGCTGTTGTTGATATGAATTTTGTTCCAACCAATCAGTGCTTCTACCTTGGTAAAAATTAAAATGAGCCTCTTTAACATTTACATTATTAAAAACAAAACATGTTGTCCAGTAAGTAACTTTTAGAAAATAGAAGAAAATGTGAATGACATTGTTGTACTTTCTCCACCCCCAAAATCTTATGTTTGTATTCGGTCCATTGTGTGTCATTCAATGTGGCTTCATGGATGTTCATACAGAAAATGCCTCCTTCCCCATCAAAATCTGTGCTGAGAGGATGGGACTCTTGGGCCACTGATGGCCCCAAGGAATCCCTAGAGTAGGTAGACAGCATGGTTTTAACCTATAGAGTATGTGCTTTTTAAGTTTTAAAGTCCCTAATTTGAGAAAAAGTTGCTACCCTTCAAATTCCAGATTTGATAAATAAAAAGGACATAATGAATGGGACCCTTTTATTTCAGTTTCCAAGCAGTGTAGGATAGAATTTAGGTGCTCTGTCTATTCACTAATCAGCAAATATAGGATTGTGCTGCCTCGTGGGATTTAAAGGTACTTTTAAATTAGGAGAAAAGGGACATGGTACAGCTTAGATATCATTTCCATGGGGCAGTCTTATGGCGTATAGAGAGATAAACAGGAGAGTCTCTGTGTGTGGATGCTTTGTCTAGAGTTAACAGCTACTTTGTTCCTACACATATGTTATATATGCAGACATACACAATGAATAGACCTGGGTTTGGTTCCCAGCACCTAGGGTGAGTGGTTTACAAGACTCTGTAACCTTAGCTCCAGGGAATTCAGTGCTCTCTTCTGGCCTTAACAGTCACCTGCACTCATGTGTACATTGCTCCCTCCCCATATACATATAGTTAAAAAATAACAATATTATAAAAATGAAGTATTGCCCGTTCAAAAGATTCTTTTACCTCTTTTAATCAAGTGATGTTTATCTGAGGATGCTGTTACATGTATGGATATGTTTTACTAATACTAGATAGTGGTTGGAGAACCAGTTTTTTTGAAAACTAGAGGCTGTTGTGAAACATTGTCTTCTAAGCATAACAAACATTACTGTTTTTAATTGTAGCCAATCAAGATGGCCTATTGATGATTCCTCATAGATACAGAGGGTTGGAAGATCCTCACACTTCACCTGTGAGCCCAGCTATTTGTTTTTGCATTTTCCTGATACCCATATTTAATTCTTCCTCTGTTGCCTGTGGTTTTATGGTTTTGGGCGATGCTAGACTATAAAAGGTGTGGGAGGCCAGCTCAGGGGAAGGACCACACTGTACAGTTATGGGGATGCTATCATTCATACTGGGATGAATGAAACCTTGCAGTAATGTAACCGATTTGGGGATCTTCTAAGCATCTGTAAGCAATC
This sequence comes from Sigmodon hispidus, assembly GCA_004025045.1. Taxonomy (NCBI): domain Eukaryota; kingdom Metazoa; phylum Chordata; class Mammalia; order Rodentia; family Cricetidae; genus Sigmodon; species Sigmodon hispidus. The sequence goes on along the minus strand of PVIH01011299.1, from coordinate 17,079 downwards.
CCTCAGACATGCTGTGTAAGAACAAGCTTACAAATCTCACTGGTCATCAATCTGTGATGGGGGGAATCCTCAATGGGGGCTGTCACTAGAGCTGCATCTGGGATGAGTAGACATTTGTCTCCTGGGAAAAGCTGATGCAACAAAAGGCTGACAAGAGTGCTATAACAATGCCACTTTCCCTGTTAACTTTAGTATGACCTCTGGCACCAGGATGTGGTCCACAGTAGTGAGGTCTGGAATATGTACAGCAGATCTAACCCTTGGAGTCTGCCTTGGGCACACTGGCCACCACTGAGGAGGCTGTCTGAGGGACAGTTGTCCCTGATTCCCAACTTCACACTCAGGTAGCTGGTGGAGGCTGGAGTCTGGCTCTGTCTGGTACATGGTCAGAAATGTAATTTCATTAGTGTCCTTGAGTTAATGAGACAGCTGCTTTCAAGCTGGAGAGCTGTCAACAAGCAGGAAAGAGAGATGGTGCTGATGCTGAGCAGAGCTTCACTCTAGCTGTCTGGACTCTTATCTCTGCTCAGCTGCAGGCTTGATGAGCCCTGTCGGGAGTGTGCTCACTTCACAGAGATCTGGGCTCCCAGGTCACAGGCTGAATGTGACATTACAGGGTAGGCTGGAAGGGCAGTAGGGTAAAATGACATCAGATTTACCAGCAGCGAAGTAGTTACTTCATGGATGAATGTGTATGAGAACAAGGCATTAGTTAAGCCTGTGTTCAGCTGCACCTGGCCTTTCAATATATGTGGATGATCACTTGCAACTTGTGGTTTAATAATGTTGGTGGTTTTAACAAATTATTTCAGGGCTGGGGCCTAAATTTTTTTTTTAAAAAAAGTTTTTAAAAACTTTCTTTTCACATTTTCATACATGTGTTCTCAATGCATTTATTTTCTCCTTACCCTGTTTTACATCCCTCCCCCACGTTTGGACTCTGTTCCTCCCAATACATTTTTCTTCTACTTCCATATCTTCTTTTAAAATGACCCACTGAGTTTAATTACACTTGCTTGCATGAGCATGAGTGTGAGATTATTTTCTTGATTGTGGATAACTTATCAAGGACTATACCACTGGGGTGAGGAAATATTTTGGCTTCTCCAGCATCCATCTACCAACAGCTTTTTAAATGATTAGAATTTTTTTTTCCAGTGTGAAACTGTAGGGAATGGAATCAGCCAAAGGTTTCAAAATGTGTAAACATTCATACAAAGGGTTGCACGTTGAGAAGCAGGTAAAATCTAAGGTGTATTTTATTCAGTAACTGTGTTTCATCATTGAGTCGCATGGTATTTGTAAAGGCAGCTGGACACGGGAGAACATTGCAGTGCTTGCTACACAGCAATGTACAGTACTTCGCTGTACTGTGCAGTACCAAAGGCCTTCTGAAGTGTGCTGCTTCCCATGTCAGTATGGAAACTGGGCAGTAAAAATGTCAGGGTTTGCTGTTAGTGCTAGAATTTTGGGTTCAGTTTCTGTACAAAGAGACATAACAAGGCAATGGACCCTTGCTGGAGAGTGTGCTTGGATGTGAGGACGTGAGATGGAGTTAATTGTCTTTGTTTAAGTTTGAACAAAAAGATGCTGAAAGATGATAAAGTAAGCAAATGAGCACCGCCCCCCCCTTCACTGCAGTTTGGCTACAGATGCCCAGCATTTGAAGATAGTTTTCCCAAGAGGCTGTCATCCAAGCTTTTTAATTTGATTTTGAAAGCTGTGCTTTGTTGAATATTTGATGACACCGATTGCAGTTCTCTGCAGTGCCTTCTCTGTGAGTCCCTTCTGGCGGCTATGGGAGCCTGTCATTGTGGAGATTTCTAGAAGTTGACTTGATTCTCTATGAGGGAATTTTCAGAAGAAGCATGCCTATTCTAGTCAGTTTAGCAGGCTTCAGAGGGGTAGGGTGACAATCGAAGTATCCTACCTTCTAATAAAAATCCCAGAAGTCCTGTGTTGCACAGAAGACCAGGAGCTGTGCTTGTCTAGCGCTCCAGTAAGGGCTGTTCTGCTGAGTAATGTCTCCCGGGATGATGGTGAGGATAGCCTTTGGTTTGCAATAACTTTCTAATATGATGGCTGTGCTAACTTGGGCTTTCTCATCATTAGGGCAGAGAAATAAGGCTCATAGATGTGTTTAGATCATTCTCTAAAGCAGGAAATTAGCTTTTGTCCATCTATTCAAAAGAAAGTTTGCATGTTAGGAGTCCATGATTGACAGCTGTAGTTGTTCAGCAATGTAGTTCTTAAAACACCCAAGTAGTAGCAACAACTGCTTTTCCTGGATGCTGCCCCAGTCCACTGGACACACTAAAATGTTGGGAGTCTGAGCAGAGATCAGGGAAGGAAGGAGACGGGAACCCATGCACCTTGGAAAAGGCTTGTTTCTTGCGTGGTTCACCCTGGAATACTCAGTGTGGATGCAGCATGGGTGTGGGAGGGCTTGGCAGCAACATGGCTGTGGGGACTGCAGTCTTTCTAGGCTGGTGATGCACTTGCATTCCTGGGGTGGGAAAGGTGCTTTAAGGGAGAGGATGCTTCAGGACCCTTATGCTACATCTTTCTGTTGGGTCCTTTATTTGACAGTTATTAACTTTACCGGTTTTTAAATCATTGTAACTGCATGTTAGAAATAGAGTGCCTTTTTAATTTTTATTAGTTAGAGAATTTCCTACAGTGTACTCTGAATGTGTTCCTCTCTCCCAGCTCCTCCCTATTCACCCTCCCATCCACCTTGGAGATTTCTTCTTCCTCTCTTTTTCTTCCTTTCTTCAGTCCTTTTTTAAATTTTCTTTTTCTTTCATTCCAGTTTGTTGTCCAGCTAGTCTTGAGGTGCAGGGCCTGTGCTGATGTGTCCACTTACCAGGGGTCACATCATTCAAGGCCTGACTAGTCCACAGAGCTAGTTCCAGGACAGCTAGGGCTGTTGCACAGAGAAACCCTGTCTTGATAAAACAAACAAACAACACCCCCCTAACAAAACAAAAAAAAGAAAGATAAAAGAAAACTGAAAACCAACTCTCCCTCTCTACCCAGCTGTCAAATGCCAATATCCTCTTGGCCCACGATAGAACATTGTAGTCTCTTATGTCTTAAGAGATTTTTTTGTATGATCCTGATAAATCCCTTCTCTTCAGAAATAATTCCTGTGTTTCCTGAGGATGGGTCTATCCTATAATATGTGAATTTTAGTTCTGGTGAAAACATTTTGAGCTGTAACTTAATTTTTTTAAATTATGCTTGTATTTGTCTCTGTTCAAAAGAAGAAGCTATCTGACCTTTGATGGTGATTATGCTTGGTGCTAGAGGGCCTGAGATCAAGTTATCTTTTCTTCCCATGCTTGGGATCAGTTCCCCTGCTCTGTGCTTGCTGGGTAAACACTTTACCACTGAGATACTCACTGCTCTCAACTTCTGCTAATTTTGAATGTGAGTAAGGAGAGCAGAGCTAGTCACCTTGTGTTCTACCTAAGTGCTCTGCCTGGCTTGGAGATCTGATAGCTGGTAGGAGCTTTTCCTTTTAATTTTTTTTTGTGGGGGGGTTATTAGGTGGGACATTTTGGTTTTTGTTTTCAGTGGGAGACACACAAGGACATAGATTTATCAATTCTGCTTTTTCTTCATTTTCTTAGCCAGCCACAAAGTACAGAACTGCTTAAGGATCTCACTTAAGTTTACCCTTCTATTTTTGTCTTTGGATCTCCCATAAGAGTAGAACTTCCTCTTGAATTGGTTCTAGTGACTTCTCTTTACATGGGTGGTGATAGAATTCTATACCTCTGATTGAGTAACATATTTACATACTGTTAAACTTTAGTTAGTGTGAATATGGATTCATCATTTTCTAACTATAGACTCGCTAGATTCTAATTTATTTTCCCACTGGGAAAAAGACCATTTTGTTTTTGTCTTGAACTGAGACTTGAGTTCTTCTGTGCCTTTTTTTTTTTTTTCTGGGTGAAATGTGTTTTAATTTCCTGCTAGATCTCAGGAGCAAGCATGACATGGTTTTTCCTTTCACTTTTGTTAATGTTTAATAGAGTTGTTTTATTTGAAGTAAAAAAATAAATCCTAACTTGGAACTTTAGAAATGTTTTGGGTACCATTTGTACTTGAGTAGGTTACAGGTACAATATGAAGTTTGGTTAAGATGATAAGCCAGTTTAATGAAATTGAATATCACCAAAAGTTGCACCTTTATCAACTATTATATACCACATAAAACTTGATACATATGTGTGCTGTGGGATTATGCTCTTGTACATTGTAAATATTTGTCCCTTCTGTTGGTTTAATAAAATGCTGATTGGCCAGAAGGCAGACAGGAAGTATGGATGAGGCTACCAGAAAATTCTGGCAAGAAGAAGAACAGAGCAGAGATGCCAGGGAGACACAGAGGAAGCGGGATGAGAATGCTGCTCTGAGAAAAGGTAATAAGCCACATGGCTAATTATGTGTTAGTTTAAGAGTAAGAGCAAGTAATATGCCTGAGTCATAGGCCAAACAGCATGTAATTAATATAAGACTTTGTGTGATTATCTAGTGCTACTGGTCCAGATCTTGGGGCTAGGCCAGGCCAGAAACTTCTTATTACATAAGTGTTCCTCTGAGATTAGCTAGTTAGTGTTGATTTGGCTCAGGTTTAGCTACTGTTTTAATTTTTTTATTCATGTATTGAATTATTGCTGTATATATTCATTATTCTGAATGGCAAGATTCAGCAATAAAAAAATAGACAAAGTGCTTTTCTCAACATGTTTCCTTATTTATTGCTGTGTATGCATGCTGTGTATGTGGGAAGGGAGCTCACACATGTCACAGTGTACATGTGACAGTGAGAGGACATCTGTCACTTCTCCCTTTCCATTGTGGCTTCCGGGGACTGACTCTGGCCATGAGGCTCATGTGTTAGGCCAGCTCCTCCACCAGCTGCAGTGTGAGATTGCGGGGAGAAGGTAGGATTAGGGAGGAGAACTGGAAGGCAGCAGCCTCTGCAGTGGGGCTCTCTATGTCTCAGCCACAGTCTAGGCTGCCTCTCTGCTAACTGAAGACAAATGGCAACGACAAAATGTAGTGATGTTAACAGAAGCAACTTTGAGCTTCACAGGAACATACCATTCATTTCATCTTGTCCTCACAAGTCTCTAGTCATCTTTATGAGAAACTGGATGTGGACAGTACGTCTTCTGGGAAAAAAATTGCAAAAAAAAAAAAAAAATCTTTGCATGAATACATGTTTGTTAGGATGCTTTCTGTGACACAGGGCATTGTGAAACAAAAGGGGATACTTCCACACATGGAGGAAATCACTCTTCCCATCAGATTTTTATTTTATTTTTCAGTTGACATCATTTGCAAACGTTAACACAAAATATTAACAATTATAAACAATAAAAATACACTTAGAGAATGGTATTATATATCAACTAATATGACACAATTTACCTGATATGCAGTAAATAATTTCTCTGAACTGAGGCCTCTTGATCAGAATAGACTGACCAGTTGTCTTATAAGGTCTTTGCAGTATGATAAAAGGAATTAGGATCCTATTTTCTAATGTTTCCATTTTCCCACATACTTTCATATATATAAACACAAAAAAATGGTGATGGGTATCTCTGACTTAATTAGCAAAATAAAAAATAGAGGAAAGGGACATCATAGAAATACACAATGGTCTTACAATTATCACATGATGAATTAAAGCAAAATGGAGGTTTTGTTGATAAGTGGCTTTGTTTTTTATTTATTTTTTAACAACTGCAAAGATTATCAAAAGCTAATGAATAAGCCTAAGCCTTCATGCTATCTTGGGTCCTTGGTAGTGACTACAACTTTTCTGTGTTTTCATTACTCTATCAGTAGCATCTCTCAAAAGGTAAATTTTTTTTTAATAAAACACAACTTATTTTTCTGTATGCATTTATTTCATAATTGCACATGCATTTTTATCTTAATTACATATTCATATATCAGGAAGAGCAATGCTGCTGAGGACTAGTCATGAGGAACCATGCACAGTCATGTGCATCTCCCTCTGACTGCAATTGAACTGGGGATTGAACCCATGCTCTGTAGCATGCTACTCATGTGCTTGCTACCACTGAGATACGGAAGCTGAGTTGTAGACTTTGTTCTGGTTATATAATGTGATAACACAAATAAAAAGATCTGGAAATAATGGATATCTTTAAAATATAACTTGGAGGGGCTGGAGAGATGGTTCTGTGGTTAAGAGAAGTGGCTGTTCCTCTGAAGGACCCAGGTTTGAATCGCAATGCCAATATGATGGCTCATAACTACCTGTTTATGTAGTCTCTGGGATCTGACATGCTTTTCTGGCCTCTGAGAACACCATGTATGCTTGCAGTGCACAGCTATACATGCAGGTTAAAAACACCTAAACATATAAAAATAAAACACACACATAATATAAAAATAAAACACACATAATATAAAAATAAAACACACAGAGACACACAGACATGCACACACCCTTCTTTGAATTAGAAATTACAGTTTAAAGTAAATCTAGACATGCAAAGATTCGGACAGTTAGGGTGACACCTGATTGTACTTCTTGCACTTGGGATACAGAAGCAGGAGAATTACAAGTTCAAGGCCAGCCTGGACTACGTTGTTAGTTCTAAGCCAGCTCTGGCTGTAAGAAATGTTTCCAAGATCATGGAGGCTGTATAGATGCCTTGTTGACATCCGGCCTGCACTGTGGAGCTAGAGGAAGAAACAAAGGCTACAGACACAGCCTGGCTGCGCTCAGTAGTGCTTCTGGAGAGCAGAGTCTGTGTAGGCGTGGGGCCATGTGGCGGTGGGGGAGGAGAGGTGGTGGAGAAGTGTGCACGACACCAGTGATTCTCCATCTGTGTTCTGAGTAGTTTTCATTCTTAGAGGTTTCAGAAGGTATTGATTGTGGTACAGAGGAGATAGAGGCAGATGGTCAGATTTTTCTTGAACATCAGTCCTTCCTTCATGAAGAAGTGGTCTTAAAATACTTGGCTTTGAAATGTCAGCAGCAATGTGAAGGGTGGCATGAAGTAATTGCTGAGGAGTAGTGCAGACATTGGGCTATCTGGAATCCTTCTTCTTTCAAACCACTACATATCTATGAGAACCCCTCCCTGCTGGGCTGCATCCCCACCTCCAGAATGCTGGGATTACATGCAGGTGTGACCAACCTGACTCAGTTCATGAAAAACTAAGGACTGAACACTTGTGTATGCTAGGTAAGCACTCTGCCTTCTGAATCACATCCTCAGCCCCTCATTGCTTCCTAGAGTGCATGATAGGCACCTCCAGAGTTCACTTGACTTCCTGGATCAGCAGAGCTATGATTCATTGTCTCTCTTCCCATCCTTTGCTGTGTGCTAGAATTCTCTCCTCTCAGTGCCACAGCCAGCCTTATTGTTGAGAGTTCGACTGTTGGCCATGTGCACTGTCAAAATATCATATATTATGTAAGGACAAATGGAAATCTCTGAGAATCCTCTGGGCCTTGTTACCCCATCTGCTTTCACCATGATGCTTGAATGGTGCTGTGCAATACTTCAGAATGGGCTGTGGTAGATTCCTGTTTTCTAGTTCTAAAGCTTCAGAGTTTTGTACCACATAGCAAGCAAAGTGTGTTTGCTTCCCAGGCCAGTGAGGGGTTAGGAAGTTCTGCAAATGGATATAGTTCCTTTGCTGGAACCGTAAAGCTGTTACTCATGACCTTTTCTGCTTGGTTCCTAAGAGGTAAAAGCACATGTGTGGTCTCCTTGGCCGTGCCTTTAAAAATACTTAACACTTTTGAATGAGAGGGGCAAATTAATTGGAATGCCTGGCTTTAATGATGGCCCTTCTCACCAGTACTATGTGGGCAAAATTAAATTACAACTTAATTTCTTCTGTTAGGAAGAATACTTTCCCTTTAACCAAGTTCTTAATATGCATTCATAAAAGGTAGATTTAATTAGTGAGCTCTTTCAGTAGGCTTTGGATTTTGTTTGCTGCTGGGGAAGGGGAGCTCTTTGTGCCTCTCAGTTTTGGTTCCTGGCAGATACCTTTCTCTCATCATTAGTTCCTTTTATGTTGATGTGAACAAGTACTTGACAGAGCAACTTGAATGAGGAGAGGCTTATTTTAACTCATGGTTTAGGGGAACATTTTATCACTGCAAGGGACTTATGGAGGCTGCAGTATGATTTAGAGCCATGGGAGCTTTTTTCTTCTATCTTGGTGGATCAGGAAGCTGTCAGGGCTTGACAGAAAGCAGGGTCTGGGCTGTAACTCTCAAAGTTCAGTCCCTAGCAATTCACTTTCTCCAGTTAGACCACACCTCCCAAAGATCCAACCTCCCAAATAGCACCACCAAGTGGAGAAGTATTCAGAAACTGGTGCATGTGGGGGACATTTTACATTCAAATCAACTTTCTTATTATCATGGGAACAATGTGAAAACTGTTAAAATGAATGCAGACCACTGCACAGGAAGACAAAAGGACTGATCATTTAAGACTGCTACTTTTCATTTCCACTACCTGCTTTGATATGCATTCTAAAGAGGAAACTCACATTTCCAGTGTCACAAACTAGGACACAGAGAGCTATTTTATTAGGAGAAAAAAGAAGAATTGCAAGCACTAAGGACAGTTACTCCCAGCCATGGGTCTAAATATTTTGTCCCTGTATACTTTCTGTAAATTCTGTTTTAATGATTTCCCTCCTACATTCAACATTTGAATCATGGTGGAGCTATTAGGAACTGCGATGCCATTTTGTTATGAGTGGTCTCTGAAGTTCTGGGAGGTGGAAAAATTAATACATAAAGTCAGGCTTTTCTTTCTCCGGAAGAGTTGTCTTATGTTATGCTCAGAGTAGCAGATGGTTTTGATCAAATATTTAGGATGTGAAATGCCACAACCCACATCTAGAAGGATCCTAAAAAAAAGCTTGCTATATGAACTCTGGTTCACTGTTAATTATTGTAGTCATGGTATAGTTCATTGATGCTCACAATTACTCTGTAAAGGTCACTGCCATCATCATCATCACCATTACCACCCTTAAAGAATTATTGCCCTGACTTTTTAGTTGTAATAAAAGGGACCAGAAAGATTAATGTGCAGCTAGGTGGCTGATGGTGATGCTGCAGATAAACTGTTTTTCTATCTGTAGCTTTTTGTATTTGAAGAGAGTTAACATAGATCTGAATTGAAGAGTGTGCTCTGAGCTTTGGTCATACCTTGCTTTAAAGCTAAATCCTTTCACTGGGTATGGAATAGAAGACAGTGTGTTTAAGTCCTAGCATTGCTATTCATTATCTGTGTGACTCGATAAACCACACTTCCTGCCCTGTTTGCCTGTTTCTGCTACTATAACTGAACAATTACGGATTGGGTAATTTATAAAGAAAAGACGTTTATGAGCATGGTGCTCATGTCTTGTCATTTGGTAAATGCATTTCTTCTGGTTCATGATATTGTAAAGGGTCTTTATGGGCAGACAAAGAAAACTTGCTTTTATAACAGTAGATCTTTCCCAGTAATGTATCAGTCCAGGAATGTACTAGTCAGTCATGAGAGCAGAGCTCTTCTGAATCAACCAGCTCTCAAACATTCTACGTGGTGCTTCTTCTTACTATATCACAAAGGAATTAAAACCTTTCTGCCCTTATTTGTAAGCAATGAGAATATTTGACTGACTTCACTGACCTGGAGAAGACCACAGGGGATGTGTGTGCAGCCTCAGAAGTCCCTCTGGGTGAGCTGCTGGAGTAGCTGGGTCAGACAGCACCTTCCATCCTGGGCCAACTGGTTTTCTTCCTGGCATACCAGATTTCCACAAAGGTGGGTGGGGACATATGTGTGTGTGCACTGTCACTATGAATATCTATCTTCACATGTGGATGAACAATTTTTATGCCTGCTTCTTTACTGTCCTGCTGTAGCTGTTGAACTACAGGCAGAAGCATTAAAGATGAGCTTGTCCTTGATGGTAAAAGATGAAGTTGATTAAATAAAATAGTTTAATTTTGAAAAACATCATTTCAATGACTTTTGATTATTTCAAATTATGAAACTTCTTTAAAAGTTTTATCTCTTTTCATCCCATCTAGCTTAACATTTAAGCAGGGGTATTCGTAGTTATTTGAATAGGTATAGTCCTCATAGACTCATGTATTTGAATACTTGGCCATAGGGAGTGACAGTATTAGGAAGTGGGGACTTGTTGAAGTTGTAAGAGGAAGCATGTCACTGTGGAAGTGGGCTTTAAGGTCTCATATATGCTCAAGACATGCCCAGTGGGACATTTCACTTCTTGTTGCCTATGGATCCAGATGCAGATCTCTCAGCTCCTTCTCCAGCACTATGGCTGCCTGCACACTGCCATGCTCCCCACCTTGATGTTAATGAACTAAACCTCAGAAACTGTAAGCCACCGCAATTAAGTATTTATCAGAGTGGCTGTGACTGTGGTGTCTCTTCACAGTAATAGAAACCCTAACATAGTAAGAAATTTCTGGTCTGACCTTTCCAGCCTAGCTCCAAGGTTTGTACCTTCTTGTAGCCCTGCTGCTACTTAGCCCCAAATTATCACACAAAGGCTTATATTAATTTCATGCTGATCGGCCTATGGCTCAGCCATATAACTTTCTAACTCTTAACTTTTGAACTAACCCATGACTAGTCAAGTGGCTTATTACCTTTTCTCAGAGCAGCATCCTGGCCTTCTTCCTTCTGTGTCTGCTGGTGTCTCTGTCTGATTCTCTTCCCAGAGTTTTCTTAATCTGGTAGCCCCACCCACACTTTCTGTCTGCCTTCTGGCCAATCAGCATTTTATAAAATCAGTAGGAGGGACAAATATTTACAATGTACCAGAGCATAATCCCACGGCACTCTAACTAAGACAGTATTTAATAGGGTTACAGAGGGGTTTATTTATATTGAACAGTGTGTCTTGTTTTAAGTATCTTTGATTTTAATCCATCCTTATATTAGTGTAAGGAAATAGCTGAGTTCTATTAATAGCAATGGAAACCTGGCTGAGGGCACCATGTTTGATTCAGTTTCCTGTTTTGTCCTAAGGTATCATACCTAATCATTTCCTCTTAATGTAGGCTTACTTCCCAGTACATTTTATTTTTAAATATATTTTTATTTATTTATAAAGAGTTTCATACATGCACACAGTACATGCTATTTGTTTTGCTTTTGAGACAGGGTCTTATTCTGTAGTTCTGTCTGGTCTGGAGCTCCCTGAAATCCACTTGTCTCTACCCTCCTGAATCTGAGATTAAAAGTGTGGGCCCCCATGTTCAGCGCTATATAATCTATTTTATTATATTTATCCCAAAAGCCCTCCCTAAGACTCCTAGTTCCATACCCCCACCCCTTTTACAACTTTATATCTTTAAAAATTATCTACTGAATCCAATTAGTCCTGCCCATATGATCATGGATATGTGATCATTCATTGGAACACAGTCAATACATTAAGGTCTACATCCTGGTGGAAATCAGTTCTCCCTTTCTCTGTAGCCATCAACTGCTAGTAGCTCCTTAGGCACGATGGTGGCCTCATGAGCCTTTCCTCACCTATGCTGCAATTCTGATTGGCTTGATATTTTGTGGGCTTCATTGTAGGCCATCACAGCTACTGGGAATTCCTAAGTAGAGTGGTCCTGTCATGTTAGAAGACAAGGTTTCACAGAGTCCTGCCCAATCTCTGGTTTTTGAATCTTTCCATCCTCTCTTCTATGAAATTTCCTGTAAGCCTTGGAAAAGGGGTGCAATAAAGATGTTTTATTTAGGATGTTTATGAATCCTACTCACCACCACTGACATGCTATTATCTCCTCCTTTTCCTCTCCTTGAGCTCATTGTTTCTTTTCATCCAGCCAGTGCCACTTAGGGAATCTGGGGCTTGGTTGCCATTTTCTGTGTGGAGCCTTCCCTGATCTCACTGCCCTCCTCTGTCCCCCTGATCTTCCTGTGATGGCTGCAGAGGGTGGCACTGGCCTGTTTAGTGCCCTGCTTTTCTCTCAGACTTCCTTTGCAATCCCACAGTCTTGCGTGCTCCCTACTTCTGTGACGCACAGCAGTCACTAGAGTGTGGGGACTCTTTTAATGTGTATTAAATATTCAGGAATGACCCCAGAATTGGGTTCCTTATTAGTATTCCAGCAATGAAACAAGATCAGAACTAGGTAGCATTTTTGAAGCACTAGTAAAGGAAAAGGGATCTGAGAGACTCAGGATTTACAAACAACCAAGTCACTGCTTCTTTATTCACATTGATCAAGAAAGGTTAAAAACCTGGGTGCTAACTAAGGCTTTCTCTTTTTAGTGTTTGGAAATGTATTTTCTAGATTAGGTGTGTCATCATGGGTCCACTTTTATGATTGCAGAGCTTCAGCCTTGTTAATAATGTATAACTGCCTAATGAACCCTGAGCTTTTGCAGAACACTTGAATATGCAAATTTATAATAGTCAGACACTGAAGGCTCATAGTTTGTGTTTATCTAAAATTGACCTGTCTCATTTGCATCCGATTTCATGGGTATATTACATAGAGAGGGGTCTTTGTGCGTCACATTATACTGAGATGACATCCCTGAGGGTGCTGGGATTATATGTTGAACTTCTTCAATTCCTTTATGTGTTTTAGCTGATGGTGTTTTGCACGTGAATAGAATCTCACCACCGGGAACACCACACTAGAGTTTATTAGCAGGGAAGCAGAGATGCGGGAGGGAGAAGTGAAAGAGCAAAGAGAAAGAATCTTGTGTGGCTCTTTCTTTAAGAGGGTGGGTGGGCCCATGTTTGCATAGCCACACCCAGGGGCGTGACAGCAGCTCTACTCTGCCCCAGGTGAATGCTGACCTTGGGAATGCTTACAATAGCAATGTTTTAAATATTTTAAAGAAGCAAAAATGATGGTCTTGACTCTGCTGTTGGGGAAGCCAAACTTAAGGATGCGTTTCCATTTTTTTTCTTTAATCTTTTTGAGGGACCAATAGAAGTTTTAGTGTTACCTAAGACTTATAACCCTCAAATGCAGTTCCTCAATGGGTGTTTTTAATGTACTTACCAACATACATACCTATGCCTGCCTGTGTACTTGTAGTCTATTTGAAAAACAGCTGAGTTGTGATTTCATTGGTAGTGCTAAGAGGCCCCAGTGAGTGTGAGCTATTTAGGATATCTATTGCTATTCTTGAGCCCCTTCTGCTTTTGCAGCATGGGGGATTGAACCTTGCACTTTATACATGCTATTAAGTGCTCTGAGCCATGCCTCCAGCCCTGCTGCACCATTCTTAAATGCCTAGGTTTTGTCTCATAATTTTGAGTAGCTTTGGGGTCTTTTTGAGTATTAAGAATATTTTGTGTTTTAATTTTGCTAGATGGATGTATGCTCAGGTTGTTTGGAATTAGCTACTGTGGGATAAAGTCAGCTGTCTACTTCAGGATTGCAGGGTAAGTTTTAGAAGGTGATGTAACATAGTAAATTTGATCTTAGTAAATACTCTTTAAAATATCCATCATCATGTGAGTAGATAACAAAAATGTGAAAAGCATGCACAGTGAACTTCTATTCAGGCATGCAAAGGATTGTGAATTGATGACATTTGCAGGAAAATGGATGGAACTGGAGACTATCATACAAAATGAAAGAAGCCACACTCAGACACATGTTGTTTGCTTTCTCAAACACACACTGACATATGTGTGATGTACAATACTATCCTCCAAGCCAAACTGCTGCCATCTTTATGAGCTGTGTTTCCTTGTAAAAGTTCATCAGAACTGGGTGTGTTGGCTGGTGACCTTCCCTTACAGAGGAGAGGTGGGAAGTGTCATGGGACCTTCACTCACATATCCAGACACTCCCCCAGTTAGTTGTATACAGTTCTTCACATGGCCTCAGTGAGGGACTTCCAGTATTAGAGCTGTCAAGGACTGGCGGGTGGTTCCATCTGTGTAGCCGTGGGAGACCCATCATCTTGCTGCGTGTAGCTGCTTTAAGTCCTGTCCGGAACCCCTCATTGATTGCTCTGTGTTCGCAAACTCATTGGTTCCCCAAGGTGAACTCTGGTGGGATCTGAACCTTGGTTTGTGGTTGAGACCTTAGGAATAGGGGAGGCATTATTTAAGACATAACTTAAGGCATTTTATCAACAATGTTTAGGTGTATGTGTAAGGCATGAAAAGGGGAGGGTCATAAGAGGAGAAGAGATTGAAAGGGAGGGGAGAAGCAAGAGAGGAAAATGGGATATATGTGCCATGAAAGCAGAATGGGAGACTATTTGGAGCAGGAAGGAGATAAACAAGATGGGAAGAAGAGAATGGAGGGTGAGTATGGAAGGTGTTTATGTGTATGAAAATGTCATATCATAATAAAGCACATTGTTGTGAAATGCTGACTAGTCAATAAAAACACTGAAAGGAGGCATATGCATGCATGTGTGCCTGTGCATGAACACATACACACTTGAACACACAAACACATGTACACATATATACACAGGAGGGGGAATTTAGATATTTAAAGCAATGCTATAGAGAAAGTGAAAAGCCAACAATAGAGAATGTATGAGCATGTCTCTGCACTGGAGGAACATTACCAGTGCCAGTACCTTCCCATGGGCACTTTCCTGATTATAGTTTCTTCTTCCAAATGAATAGTCCCTTCCTAATTTCTCTGTCATCTTAACCTAAAGAGCATAGGATTTGTTTGTGTCTGAACTTGAAAATAATTTCAAATGCTTAGCATATATTTTCCTAAAATCAAGCTTTGTTAATGGTTGTAGCTTTAGATTCCTGAAGATAGATTCTCTCTCCTTCAGTAGCCAATACACATATATGTAACCCCCCCCCCCCACACACACACACACACTCTTAAGGGAGAGTTCAAATGTATGGTGGGATAATGACACTCTCCCAGGTGCCATAAATTTTCAGTGCCAAGTGTGCTTTACCTCCCTTTGAGGTAGTCGGCCATGACCTCCCCCAATACTGGTTACTGCCATTGCTCTAAGTAATTTAAAAGTTATCAAGTTTTACCACAAATCTTGGGGTTCTTAATACACCGAGAAGTTCATTTCTGCACACAGTATAGTATGGGAAGATATCTTTAATATTTTTTTCAAAGTACTCACCTGCTGCCCTTGCACTATATACCAGGTGGTTGTACTTGCCGGTACTGTCTTTATGATGTGTGTGTTTCTGGATCTATTTCTGTGCCGTCTTTCTCTTGACTAAATTAGTACAGCTATTACAGGTGTGCTGTCCTTTAGAGCTGTCTTTGTTCTTTATGGCCATTCTAATTAGCACACTTTCTCTGTGCTGCTTGACTGTGCTCCAAGAAGACACAAGACAATTGTCTTAATGTTGCCTTCTTCCATCCTCAGAAATACTTCAATATCAGGGACAGACTGGACAAAGTTTCATTATACTGCTATCTCCTCATGAAGCTAATTACATTGGTTGACCTCTGCTGTGTCATTATGCTATCTTGTGAACATAGGATCTCAAAGCTAGGATTAGATTGGGCTTGTAAGTTTTTATATTCAGGAGAGTGGGAAGACCCTCAGAAGTTCTTGAGATAGCCCAAGAAGAGAAGGAATCAAGAAGAGAGCTCACAGTTTCTTGAGTTTCAACCAGCCAATGACTTCTTACGTCCTTTGTTTGTGTTACCTCATTTAACTTCCCAGTGTCTCCAAGATGAGAATCTATGTTCCTGTCATTGCTGCTTGGTGTGGATTGTATGACTCACTGTTTTCAGCTGTGTGATGCTGATGCTGTTCTTGGACTCACTATAGAGTGATTATAGAGTGGTAAATGGTAGAGATGAGGACACTTTGCATACAGAATAGCAGGGTTTTCAGGTAATGCACCAGGCAGAATGTGAGGACATTTACTTTAACCAATGGTTGTCACGGTTTCAGCAGAACTCTGTCTTGGGATGAAATTCTCTTAGGTTGACAATAAAAGAAGGAATTATCATGTCCTTGATATGCCTGCCGGACCGTGCAAGGTGCCCAAGTAGTTTTCTAACTGAATTTCAGTTCTGTGACACAGGAGTACTAAGAATTTTAGTTACAGGAGTGGTCTTTATAATTTCAAATTTATTTTTAATTCTTTGACAGCTTCATTCATGTATATAATATACTTAAGTCATAATAATTTTTGTACCCTATGTCTCTTCTCACTCACATTCTCCTCCTGCTTAAGCGACTGCTACCATTACCACCACACCCTTTTTTCCTCCTCCGTCCCTCTCCTTCTTTCATTCATTTATTTTCTTGTTAGTTGTATGTGACCCATTGAGTTTAGTTACTCAGAAGTGTTCTTGATGGGAGCCCCAGCCTGCTCTACCATGTCCTTGTCTTCTGTGGCAAGTCACACCCAAACGAAGGAGCAGTTTGGGTCCCTAGTGAGAAAGATAGGTTGGGAGCTAGAGCCCAGGACCATGTTTTGAAGGGGGAGTCTCTGTTCCAGTAACCAGGAAAGGTGGACTGTTGGGGGCTGCCAGGAAGAGGGTGAGTAGGGCACAAGTGACATACCTGTCACCAGTCACCCACACTCTTCTGCTTTGGATACTTGGCTGCTTTGAGCAGTCTGCAGCTGACAGTTTTGCTGTGACTTTGGACTTTGATTTCCTCTCTGTTTCCTCCCTGACCCTCTATCTCCTTCATTACTGATGAGTGGTACTCTACATCCTTCATTACCAATGCACGGTACTCTACCTCCTTCACTACTGATGCACAGTACTCTACCTCCTTCATTACTGATGAGTGGTACTCTACCTCCTTCACTACTGATGCACAGTACTCTACCTCCTTCATTACTGATGCACAGTACTCTACCTCCTTCATTACTGATGCACAGTACTCTACCTCCTTCACTACTGATGCACAGTACTCTACCTCCTTCACTACTGATGCACAGTACTCTACCTCCTTCACTACTGATGCACAGTACTCTACCTCCTTCACTACTGATGCACAGTACTCTACCTCCTTCACTACTGATGCACAGTACTCTACCTCCTTCACTACTGATGCACAGTACTCT
>PVIH01011298.1:0-70004 GCA_004025045.1 Sigmodon hispidus | reverse complement strand
TGGATCCTTCTGCAGCAAGTTTATTCTTTACAAAATGGGAAGAAGACCCCGACCCCTTGCCAGGAGCCGGCTTTTATACTGCCAAGCCCTAGCCTCTTACGTCTCCCCTTCTGATTGGTTGCAGACTCTCGCCTGACATGACGCAGGGTCAGAGGGCTTGGCTCACAGAGTGGAAACTTACCGGGGGACATGCGCAGATACGTTGTTTATCGCCTCGGCTGCGCCTTGGTACCGGAAACCGGCACCGTCTTTCCTGCTTGACCAGGCTCCCGGCTCCCTACATAAATCCAACTCTGTATATATGTAATATATAATAGAGAGAAATTATGATATTTTTTGCTTGATTTCTTAGCATACACTTTTGTACACATACAAGAAACAAGATTAAATATAAAATAATCAATTTTATGTAAAAGTTGCCAATAGGACACTGAAGATTCTTGTTTTAAAGAGTAAAATCTTAAGTTACATCATACTAATTCTACATTTGTGTGATTTGAGCATAATTTGGCATCACTTGGAGAAATACCTTTTACATTTATCATGGATGACACACTACAAGGTAGAGTATATGAATATAATATGTTGGATAGTGTAGTGGGATGGTTAAAATCTGTTATCTTAAAATTAAAATTGTCTCTTCATTCCTAGTTTCATTGTTCGGGGAAATGTCAGCCAGTTCCTGAAGAAAGTGAACAATGTCGTTCATCAAATCATTCTAAGAACACAAATGACACAGGCTGTGATGCAGAATTCTTTCTATAGAATTCACCTGGCCAATCAAAGACATATTTGTTTTGCATTTGGAACATTCATATTTTGTGAGAGATAGTTTATGACTGGCCTGAAAAATACATCCTCATGCAAAATTGTGAGTCTTTTTGCTCATAATTTTGAATAAATCATACTGTCCAATTAATGAAAAAATATGTATGTCAGCTATGATTTAATTTCCTACTTGTATGTTTCTCAGAAAGAAATCAATGGAAAAAAATAGTAGGTTTAATTAATAACCACCAAATTAAAGGAATTATTCTTTTACAAGTGAGAATAAATACAAAGCCGTCATCAGGAGAGCAAAAATTCCTTTTAAACGAAACTAATACAATGTGGTTTTGTATATTAACATTTTAAAGAGGATTATTTATTAATGTGGCTAATGATTTTATTTTTAATTATGTCTCTCTTCCACCAACACTGCTAATTTTTCATTCCTGGTCAGGAACAGGAACAGCATGTTAACAGCTTTCAGCAAGTTCCTCCAAGTATGAAGAACTATTGCTGGAGGCAACACTTGGCCTAGTCCTTTCCTTTTGGATAATCAATCCACTTTTCACTTTTACCTTCTCATTTATAAGGAAAAGAGTATGTTCATGTCTTATTTCAGTAAAATACATCAATTTCTATAGTGCAATTCTAACAATTGTTTTGTTTCTTTATACTGGATTGATTACTTTGTTTGTTAATTCAAATGAAAAGGTAAAAGAAAGTACTCTCAAAAACATTTTAAAATTGATTTGAGAAAGTTTATTTTGCCTTATATAATATGACATTATTTCAAAATTATTCTTTGTGTGACATTACTTCTAAACAGTCATGAAGAAATATTCATTCATCCTAGAGAACTGATACAAGACCAAAGGCCAAACTGATAAACTAAGTTATTGGTGTTACTTCCAGCACTATGGATGAGAGACTTCTTATAGGAAGAGTGAACATGCCAAGCTAGTTCCTTCACTGAAAACCTAACAAGCATAAATGGTAGGGTAATAGATCACAAGAGAGAATTCAGACAACTTGACATTCAGAGAGAATCTTCTCATCAGGTTCACTGCTCTGAATCTGGTAAGCAGGTTTTTATTGCTTTTTTCCCTATGGAGAGAAAGGATATTTGGGTTTGATCAGTTTGGGGCACATCTGTAAATTTTGTATTTGCCTGAAATTAAGTCTTAAAAAAAATCTTCTGAGACTGACCAGATTTCCCTATAGGACAGATGATTTCACATAGAGGATGGAACCAAAATGCACTGGTATCACAAGCACAGTTGGGGCATTATTATTTGTGTATTACGTAACATGATTTTCTGCAACAAGACAACTAAAATGATTTTCTACCATTTGCAACATGCAGAAAATAGTTACAAAAGTATCTCTCATTTCAGCAAGATCATAGCATTACATGCTAATATCTATATATCAAAACATATATTGTTAATTAAAGGTAAAATTGCTTATGACAAATACCCAAGTTGTAAAAATGTCCATCTTTCTGTAGAATCAAGCAATGTGTAATTTACTTAACTCCAGTAACTTCAAGTTATTTAAGCTAAGAAATTTCTATGGAGATAAATTTCAAAAGCATGTAGTAAAACATGGTACAAAGACTAATGGAGACCTAAAAATACATAAAATTTATGTTTTTATAATGCTATTTTTAATAATTTATAATTATCAGCCAGAAGAATAATCTCAAGCAAATTAACAATTTGAAATTTCAATTTCTTTAAAATGTGATGTTTAATCAGGCAATTATTTGATATATATTTCCCAAAACATATTTCTATCACTGTCTACCTTGTCACAATATAACTTTGTTCCAATTGGATAAGGTGCTTGTATCTCCATATAATATATGAAATGAGATTCCCAAAGTATAATAATAGCATTTATATTAGTTAAGGTAGAATACAAGTCAACCTAGTTTTCTGGAAAGGTCTTTGTAAATGTTTTGAACTTAGTACAAGAAATTTCTTAGGTGACCAACAATCACATGGTTATTATATGAAAATATCTATGGGCTGAAATTTCAAGACATACACTTGTGCCCTTCTGAAATTTGATGGTTTGCTAATTGTGACTGGTTCATATTAACAAATAAATATCTTTTCAACAATTCAAAATTAAACTTAGTTCATTGCTAATACATCAGTGATGGAAAACTGCATCTATCTGACAGGTTATAGTTCACTTAACCTTGAATATATCATTAATGTTTAGAAGATGAAGTTACTTATTAGCTGAGTACATTAAATATTTACATCAGACACTTGGCATATATCTGATATATATTTCTTGAACTATACCATTATTTATCTATAGAAAAAATTCTGATTTTGATAGGTTTTGTAGTGGACCACTCTGATACTTTCTGAGATGAAAGTATTGACTCTTTTCATATGAGATAAAAATTTGACCTATACAAAATTAAAGAAATTTAAAATAACACTATTATTTTATCTGTGTGAACAATTATGGCACTCACTCACTATTTTTTAGTACATTCCATGTTTTGTAATTTTGTATTTGGTATCACTCTTATATTAGTCTTAAATGTAACTATTGTACAAAATTAGCGACTTTCATGAAAACTCAGGAAATCTTATAACAAATACCACAATTTTCAACATTCTAGAGATGGTGAGAGATAAAAAGTAGAAGAACATTCATATTTAACCTTCAAACTCTAACCTACTTTTAAGGAAACTCAAAAACTATATTCAAGTATGCATTTCACAGAGTTGTGAAGTAGATTAATTTCCATTTTCTTGAGGAACTACCATATTGATTTCCATAGTGGCTTTACAGCAAGAGAGACTAAAGCTAGTGATCTATTGTAGTGCTTCAGACAAGAGTGAAAAAATAAGTCTGGGGCAACAGAGAGAGGTTAAATCAAACTGTGGGTTATGTCAATGCATACTGTTTCTACCTATGATTTTATATATATTTACATGTCATTGTTATATTAATTATTTTTAATATATCAAATATTTTCTTTACATATTAATATTTATTGAAACTTTCATAAAGGTATAATTGAAAACCAATAGCTTTATCAATGACATTTTGAAACACCATTATATATAAACTATACTGGTCAGTCAAAGTGATAAAATACATAAGAGTCTTTTGCTTTGAGCTGAAGGGGAATAAAGTTAGTTACAGGTACAGCTATGAGAATCAGCAATTACATCTGCAAGAGCATTTTTTACATAGGTTACTGTGTCTTGTTCTAGAAACAGTTCTTCAGAGAATCTGTGTAGATGTTGGCTACCTGATTTTCTACAAAGTTTTCAATAATCTTAGAGATTTTTCTTCGGAACTACAGAGGGAAGACCACCAACGCATCAAGAGTGACTTCATACACGACTGCAGCATATATTATTATATTTTATTTTAGCATTATATGTGACAATTATTGATAATAGCTGAAAAAGAAGAGATACAGTATTTTGATTTAAACCATGCAACTAACATATATATAATTATACATATGTATTATAGTCTTTGTAGACAGAAAGAGTTCAACTAAAAGAAAAGCATCCACTAAAGGGTACAATGAAAAGATATATTAGTAGTTATGAGCATTACTGCTCTGCAGGATGACCTGAATTTGTCTCTCATCACCAATGTCAGGAGATTCACAATAGCCTGTTTCTCTTGTTGCAGGGTCTGGCTACTTTTTCTAGCCTCATGGATTCCCACAATTGTTTTCACTTTCCCACATACACATATTTACATGTGCACATAACTTAAGAGCATCAATGGCCAAGATTTTAGGAACAATTACTGTGTATACAATGACATAA
The DNA here is from genome assembly GCA_004025045.1 of Sigmodon hispidus. Classification (NCBI taxonomy): domain Eukaryota; kingdom Metazoa; phylum Chordata; class Mammalia; order Rodentia; family Cricetidae; genus Sigmodon; species Sigmodon hispidus. Next base: position 65,418 of record PVIH01011298.1, on the reverse strand, counting down.
AAATCAACAATCTCATTAGATAAATTACAGTGATATTTTATCTAATGAATTAACATGTCTATATGGAAGAAAACTGAGATCAATAAAATATACTTCTGGTTATTCTTGAAGGTGCTTTGGTGAGCAACTGGTGTGTGGGTCACTAAACTTGGAGATGATGACCACCCTGGCTATGGACACTACCACATAAGAGAACTCAGGGCTTTGTTAAATGAAATTTCTGATCCTGTCCAGGCCAGAAGCCCAGACCTGTCCATGGCAGCTTTCCCCCACCCCCCAAAAAATGATTCAGATGCTTATAATAATTTCATCCTGTTTGACTTATGCCTCAGCCATATTGCTAGCTAGCTCTTTTATCTTAATTCAACCCATTTCCATTATCTACCTGGCCATGTTACCCTGCCTGTGGCTCACCTGTATTCATACATGCTTCTTTCTTTGCTGTTGGATCAAGGCTGTCTGACACTGCCCTCCTTACACCTGTCTGATTTCCTGCCTATTGCTATGGTGCTGGCCACAGGCCAAAAAGTTTCTTTATTTAAAGAATGATATTCACAGCATACAAATTTACATTCCCACCTCAGGGCTTGGCTATTACAAAAGACAAAAATAAAACAAAGAATACATAAATGAACACAGTCAGCTCTGTTTCTACAAGTGTGTCATTTCAAGGTCTCCAAAATGGCAGACAATAGATCCTTGGATTTTCAACATGGCCTTTCACTTGGCAGACATTTTCTAGGAATTTTGATCTAAATGGGATATACATACATAACTGGTCCCTCTTGCTCTGAGCATTTTGACTCCTTAAAATAAGTGGCTATAGTTTTGCTAGATATCCAGACTCCTGAGTAGCATCATTTATATCTCCAGTATTTACTCATGTAAACAATAATAAACTTCCTCCTATACTTCTATATAAGCTTTTTAGTTCAATTCACTATGAACACACTGAACACACTGAACAAATGTTTTTAAAAGATAGTTTAAAAAGACAGCAAGTGGATTTATAGTTCAAATTAGAAAGGTTAAATAATATTCAAACCATTCTTAAGATAATTTTTATTTGCTTATTATATTTCATAATTTTTCAAAAGTAAATGCAAATTTCAGTTTACTACTTTTATTTAATTACATGTCCCCTTGAATATATTATTATTATTTTAGTATTTTAATGAGAATACATGGCTAAAAATATGCTGAACAATTAACTTTATTAAAGAAACAGGACATGTAGAGTACTGGAATTCTAATATGTTCTAAATTATTATTGCTATGATTTTGTAACTGTTGTTTATCCAGAAAGAATAATTTGCCATAAGAAGAAAGATATGTGTTCCATTGTTCGTTCATTTAGACTATTTTCTGGTAATAAGTTAGTTTCAGTATAAAGAGCATATTTAGTTTAGAATTCTGGGAGCATATCTGGCAAACACTATGGAGAATTCTTGAGTTTAATTATTCTATATCCTGAGACACAAAAATTTATTAGAACTATCATCCTGTTTTTATGTTCCCCAATTGTCTTATTCTTTCAATATTTTGAAGATTATATTTTATTTTTTATTGTTATATATCTGCATGATTTTGTGTATAGGTGTGTGTAGCTGCCTACAAACAGAGAAGAAAGCATTGTATCTCCTTGAATTGAAGTTTTAAGTGGATTTGAACTCTTCAGCATGGGTGATAGGGAAATTTTCTTGATTCTGGAAAAGCAAATACTCTTACTTCCTGGAGCAGTTCTCTAGCTCATTTGCTTTTTTTCTTCAAACATCCTTCTTTATAGAATAAAAAGCGAAGAGTTATCCTTAAAGCTTTAATCTTTTCTTATAAAGGAGATGTATCTATATCATCTATCTATATCTACATATATATATATATATATATATACCTATCTTTACCTGTCTATCATCTATCTATATACTTACTTATCAACTATCTGTCTATCTCCTCTCTATGAGATTATTATTTGTCTACTATTCAAGGTTTAATTGTTTTCTTGCCTGTAATAATTTTGAAAATAGTCCAACTCACATCTCAGAATCTCAAATTTTAGGCAAAAAAGGAAGAAAAGAAGCAGAAATTAGATAGCAGAAATGAGAGAAGCAGGGCTTTTGTCATTTATTTATTTTTATTTTTTTTACATACCAACTTCACAATTCATCTTTCTTCTCTTCCTCCTCCAGCTCACACCCAGCTTCCCTAAATTCCATCCCGTCATTCACTTCTCAAAGAGAGAAGCAGCTTTGACACATAAATTGTAAGAGACTAATTATTATTTCAAATTGGAAAAAGAAAGCAACCTATTGAATATGGTAAAATTCTAATAACAGTCTGAGTAATTATTGTAGAGCTAGAATTAATTTATACTAGTTTAGATTTCTATTTAAGAAATAAATCTTTTGAGATGAAAGAATGATAAATTTAAGAATTTATAAGAAATCAATTAATTATCTTTTTGCTTAGTAAGAGGATCCATACACTCAGCTCTCATGGGCATATTCTCAGAGTTACAGAAAGCCAAAGGGAAGTCAGTTCCTTCTTCTGTGAAAGGTGAGACTTTGAAACAAGACATTGGTACCAGTGCACTGCTGGGAAATGTGGAAGCACAGTACTTTATTGAGACTGAGCTCCAATATAAGAAGTGGATAGTCAGGGTAAACGCAATGTAGGTGCCCTTGAAGAAAATCACTCTAAGCTTTTATTGCAAAGATACTTCTTAGAAATGGGGTTTCATGGAAAAAAATTCAAAAGGATATACACCTTTAATATAACATTGTTCCCCTCAGCCACTCAGGTTACTATTTTGCCCTAGATCAAGTTCCAAAACCAACTTATCCCAAGAACAGTTTTTTGTTTTTAATAATTCTTTTTAATTTTTGAGATTGCAGTATATCTTGTCTTATACTAACCCTAACCCTAACCTTAATCCTATGACGCATCAGCAGAGTGTCTATATTTGATCTTTTCCTGCTACACTTCAAAACAAGCCAATGTTATTTTTTAAAAGAGGCTTACATAGAGTATTCAACGTGACTGGCCTCTGTAGCTAGTTTACAAAAAACTTAGATGGATTACTTAACCTCTTCCTAATTCCTGTAGATAACTCAGTAGCCTCCTTGAGTAATTTATTTGTTCAGTTAAAGAATCTGTCATTTTCAACCAAGTAAGTTCATGTATTTGTTTACTGTCAGTGTACCATGAGTATTTGGTTGTTTGCTTGATATTTATGATGGTATGTCCATTTGTTTGAGCAATAAATTCCATACAACTTTCCTAGTTAGCTCTCTGGGTCTGGTATTTCAATAGATTATATTTTACTCTGTACTCCTGGGAGCTGATATTTACAAAGTCTGAAGAAGAGAGGTTTTTGTGTGTATTTGTATGTATGTGGAAGAACTCTGAAAACAAAGGTTGCATTTTGCTAACAGTGGGAAGAATCAAATATATTTATAGATATACCAATCTTTTTGTAAGGAAATAGATGCTTCTAATGATTTTCCCAACACAAAATATTCAATGTAAATTTACTAAGGTTTTATCTTTTCAAATTTAGATATATAACATGACAAATTAGAAATAATATCCACTAACCAGTGCAATACACACATATGCATAATATTATGTGATAGTCTAAACATTGTTTAATAATTTATAATATGTGATATCCTTTCAATAATAATAAATTACCTATTTTTCTGTTTCTCCAAGTCATTCACTACTTATAGATTTCAGCACTTTAAAAAGACATAAATATTATTCAAATGCAGAATCCCCATCATAACATTAAACACCCACATACACACACACATAAATGTTAAAGGTAATAAAATCCATTTTAGTTTTGACCTTTAAGCATTGCTACATGAAAATTTTCCTTCTAATTCTTAGTAATGTTCATATCATACACTTAAGGCATTTTGAAATGTTTCATTATTAAGTATTGAATTATTCATAATTACACATGTGAAGACTACTCGAGACATAGTCTATAGTATAATGATGGGCTGAGAATCAAAGCCAAAACTACAGGTAATTAAATTTACCTACAATTTTTTCAGATTATGAAAAACATCTAGAGTAACCTGTTGGTATTTTAAAATAAAATTCTACATTTAGAACTGTTCAATCTGAGCAAAAAATAGAGTAAAGGAAAATTTAAGGTATAGTGAAAATATTGCATGTAATATTTAATTTAATTTTATACTGCATTCATATATTCAATTGAATAGATTACAAGGATCCTAAAACATAAAAAAGCTCCCCTTTTGTAGCCTATTTCAAAGCAGAAGCTATTTTTGCCTACCAATGTTCATCAGTATATTGGCATTAACTTTTTTGAACAGTTTCACTTTTTCTAATGAATTTATTACAATCAGTACAGCAACTTCAAGCATTTTAGGAAACTCTTCATTGCCAATAAATTTGTAACTTTTTGAATATTTTAGATAATTTAAATATTTTTAAAATGCTGACATTAATGTTTATTAGAAAATTATTTAAAGTGGCTAAGTGACAAAGTCAATATTTTAAATTATCAGTGTGTATAAAGTAGTGGTTATCTGGATGCTAATATAGGTGAGTAATCAGAAACTCACCTCTGTATGATTATAATTTCAATAATTTGGGTTTATGTTAATGTTCTTTATTATTGACAAAGTGTGTAATGGTACAGTTTTTGAAGAATATATAAAACCTAAATTCTTACTATACTAGCATGGAGGTGTTGTTCCCTCTTCCTGTATTTATTAAAAAGAACTTTCCTTACTTCTTTCTCTCCACCCTTCCTTCTTCCCTTCCATCCCCCATTCACCCCTCCCTCCCTATCTCCTTTCCTTCATTTTTTCCTTTCCCTGTTCCTGTCTTCTTTCTCTTTCACTATCCAACTGCACAATCCACACTGAATTTCACACTATAGGTTTATAGTTTATGTATAAATAACAAGTTTACAAATTCATTGGAAATAGAAGTAAGAAACTGAAAATCTAGAACTCTTTTTAAAGGAAAAGGATGCAATTAGTGACTGGATGAAGGAGTACTGACTGACAAGTTGTTTTTAAAATCATTTTTGTAGCTCAGTGTTACTTCATTTATTTTATTTCCATTCTCTTACTTCTATTTCCTTGTTCTCCACCTCACTTTAATTTAATATGCCAATATATTATAATATTTTGCTATTCATAAAGTAAAATGTAAAATATATATTAAAATTAACTGTGAAAATTAATATATTTCCTTAAGTTTTTATGAAAGAGTGAAAACTACTATGATTAAATGTTTGGAACCACATGACCTAGATATGAACCAATATACGAGCTTGTCAATAGGTCTCCAGATAATTCAAAAGCCCACAAGACCATCTATCTGTCTTGACAAGGACCAGTGGATTTTGAGACAATGCAGATACTGTTGGGATTGCACACCATACATTCTTTCTTCTTCCTCATGATAATGATAATTCTTTGACATTTTTAGTGTCATTTTGTCAATCATTCTTTGGGTGGTGATGCTACTCTAGTTTCTTGTCTGGGTATGGCAGCTATCATATCAGACCCTGGGAGCTGTCCTAATTGAGTGCTGATAGGTTTAGAGATAATTATCCCCTATTTTTGTAAATATTCTTGTGGTGGAAATGTTCTCTGTATGATGTAAATAAAGTATCTGGTTTGGCCTATGTAGAGCACCATAGAAGTGGTTGGAGAATCAGAGGACAGGCAGGTAGGAGAAGGGTGGAGTTAGTCATTCGCCATCAAACCCCCAAGGAGGAACATGTAAGAGATACAGGTGAGCCACAGGCTGGGATACGTGGTGGGTAGATTAGTAGAAACGGGTTGATTTAAGATGAAAGAGCTAGCTAGTAATGTGCTTGAGACATGGGTCAAACAGTATGAAATACTGTCTGATTCATTTCTTTGGGGGACAAAAGCCTCTGCCGACCAGGTCCAAATTCTTGAGGCCCAATTGGGCCCAGGAAACCTTCTACAACATATACTTTGTTAAAAGTTTTAACAATATTGTTATTCTTGAAAATGTATGTCTATATAAACAACCTTTTAGTTTTGTAAAAATAATATGTAGTTGGTTCGCTATTTGGCTAAGCAAAGTAATACATGTTGTTGATTTTGATTTAGTAATATTTTGACATCAAAGCCTGGAATAAAAACATATTTGACTTACTTGTTTCCAACTTGTTAATGTTGGAATATGGGAAAAGCTTACTTCTTAGTATGGATAAACATGCTTGTTTTTGATGTATAAATAAAGACAGCAAGAGCTATTTACGTCTGGCTACCTAAGTGAACTCATGTAGTGGTTATACAATTCATTTCTTCATGCCTCTACCCTTGTCCCATATTAAGACTGAACTCAGGGTACATTGGAACAATGGAAAATAAATATCATATCTACACATGTTTATATTTTCTGATGTACTCTTTCTATAGGCTGCCTCCCAACATTATGTCTTCAATTTTTGTTTGTTTTATATCCACTATGTTGTTAAAAGCTGCCAATCATACATAATAGCATGATGTGTGCACTTCTGTTAGAATGTGGCGAGCCTTTAAGTAAGCATATCCTCAATAAATAAAATAAAAATCTCCATCCCCCTAGCAATAGCCACATTAACAACAGCTACTTAATAGAAGTGGGCCTGGAGATCATGGATTCTAACTATTGTATATTATATAGTACAGCAGAGTTTCTATGGTCTGCCTTGATATTGACCAATGTCTGAAACTTCTGTATTATCATAATTAATATAGCCATGTAATCTCTAGAAAACAGTATCTCAGCACTTGACCTAATTCTTCAGCTCCTATGCTTGCCCTTTCTCCTTTTCCACTGTTTCCTGAACCTTGGCAATATGGGTGCCAAAAAAGTTATCTTATTTTAGACTGAACCCTTATTTCCTTTTTTTAGGAGAATGTTTGTAACTTAAACATCTCTTCACAGATATTTTCCAAATGCATACGATTCTCTGGTCTAAAATGAAAGCATACAGGTATATAAGAATAAACATCAATATTTAGAAGGCAATTTAGCAGCATGACCACTTGGCAAAGTAACAATAACAGATTCTCCTCAAAAGGCCTATGACCTATCTAACTCTGGGCTTTGTAAGCAGATTACATTATCAAACTTGAAATTTCTTTCTGTGGATCAGGCTTCAAATACAATCAGAAAACATTTGTTTATATATAATAGGACATCCATTATTGGCTTTGGTATATACATCTGGTCATGCAAGTAGTAATGTAGCATGTATTACCTAAGGCTAGGTAATGCACCTGATTTTTTTATTATTATTATTTCTGTAGCCTACATAGCACCTTTAGTAATTAAGAAAGCTAAACAGAAAAAGAAGTGTTTTGAGTGACTGGAATTTGATTCTCTATGCCTCAAATCATTCTGGGTAGTGTTTACAATAATAGGGCTTATCCAGTTATTTCTGGTGAGTAACAAAGAGGAATGGTAAACAACCACTAATTATTTGGTTTATTATTTTCAAAGATATGACTCTTTGGAACACACTACATAAGACTGGAATCTGCTATCGTAAAGGGTAGTTACACTTGCTATGGGAAGTCATGGTAGTTTTGTAACTGTTATAAAAGACTGACAAAACTATTGGAACAAAACAATACAACAACAACAAAAACAAACAAACAAAACAAAGCTTGCCTTCAAGTTTCAGAAATCTGAGGATATCTGGTATTGCCTGACTAAATCTTTCACATGAAAAGAAAATAGTTGGCATTATTATATTTTAAAATGGTGGCACATTCTCTTAATTCCAGCAGGGTGGAGACAGAGACAAGCAGATCTCTCTGAGTCTCAGGTCAGCCTGGTCTACAGAGTGAGTTGCAAGACCAGTTTCAAAGGTGCAGAGTAACCTTGCCTCAAAACTCCAAATTAATTAATTAGTTAATTAAATAATTCTATAATTCACCAAAATGAGTTAATAATTACCCATATCTCACTTTCATTGAAGTTTATAATAGGAATTCATATTTATATGCATGCCAGCTTGAGTATCTGTGTCTCTATGTAAATCAAGTTGAATATATATGAGAAGCATTTCGGTTGACTTTATTCCAATGCATTTTGCTCAATTCTGTATGTCTCAGTGTTGCCCAACAGAGCACCCTATGGCAGCTCTCTGGCTGTCTTTTCTCCTTTTAAAATAGTAGCATCATTTAAATAAAAGCACTTTGCCAATATTTGATGAAAATTGGAATGAATATTTTATAGACTTTGAAAGAACTTCCAAGGCCTAATTGCCAGAAAACAATCTATTGAATGCGATGGTGCAATTAGTTTACTTTAGTTCCAATTACAGGATATGTTTGTATGTTATGATACTTCACAGTAATGCAAGCAATATGCAAAAGTAACACTAAAATCTAATAGAAAGAAGATTAAATTATGGGCATTTACCTACTTTATATGTATTTGTGATAAGTTTACAAAAGATGTCATACTTTGTTAAAATAAAAACTGAAATTACCTAAAGTAAGTCTTGTAAAATAATTATATTTGAAAGGCACAAAATAATAAATGCACATTTCTGCATAGTTCCAAATATGGTGACTGCAAATTGCAATAACCAATTTAAATGATCATTTATTTTAAGATAATTCAGTAATGCATACATGTAAAATATTTGGTAACATTTTGGCATTGGTATTCCATTAAAATTGACACCAATAATAATAAGAGTTTCCACATTAAAAGTATTTTTGGTAAAGAATATTATATCTTTCTAGACACATGAGAGAGATTGAGAGAAGTTGTTTATCAGGTTCCAAAATACTGTAGCAAAGACATAAACTACTCTGGGGAGGGACAACTTCAAGGGCATATCCACTTCAAAGCTGACTTGGAAGTATTTAAATTCTAATTCTAAGAAGAATGGGTAATTTAAGGCATAAATACTCCACAAAAGATGAGAGACTTTCAAAATGCTTATTCATGTGCTTTTTTTTTTTTTCTCCCCAAGGATAGGCTCTTTGCTTACTTCAAAGTAAGACTTAGTGGTTACACCAACCCAGCTGGAAGCAGATTAATATTTTGTCTGCCCCATGATCCTTGAATTCTGCCTTTCAATTCTCTGTTCTCCATCTATTTATATCAAGTAGAGAAATGGTACGTGTGGCTTCTTAGTAGACAAGCACTTTGATGAATGCCGTTATTACCTGTGGTACAGAATTACAGCATACACATTCCACAAACATGTGGTCCCTATTTAAAAAGAGGCCTGTACTTCATCAATGAAAAACCAAGCAAGAAAATACAGAAGGGAAAAAAATGGGGAAAACCAGCCCTCTCCTGAAACATGTTTGAGTTTTTTCCATAAATATATATACCCATTGTTTTTTCTTTAATATTTAATTAGAAGAATGATAAAATAAGTACTATATTATATGTACAAACACTAAAATATAATGAAAAATTTAATACTTTTATTTCTTACTTATTGCATCAATAAAATTTACATATAATCTCCTTCCTGACCACTACAACCTTTTTAACAGCTTGTTGGTTAAATATATTATAAGTTGCTTTTGGCTACATGGTAAAGAGTCTGCTGTATTCATTCTGTAACTAACAGTATTAATTACATGCCTATTTTAAACATAATTTTGTCATTTTTATTTAATGTTTATTTAATTATTTTTATTAATGTAATACACTTTATAATTGTTCTCAATCTATTACTGAAGATAACAAACAAGAATATCATACACCAAAATATATTTGTATAGAGCCAGTCTATAGAATTTTTTGAACTTCCTTACTATTACAATAGATGTTATATTTACTTAAACTTTTGGATTAATTAGGAGCGAATTAAATATAATAATAGAATATTTCAATTTTAACTTATTATATGGAAATTGTTAAATATTATACTGGAAGAAATGTTGAATTCCTCATGATACATAATCGTCATGGAAATTACCTCTTCATGCATAATCTGCTAGGGTGCCATGAGTCTTCTGCAGTAAATCAGTTGTTTGAATCAGAATTGCCTGTTCTTTTTAAATAAAATGTGAAAATTAATATAGTTAATTAAAATATTAGCCACAATTGTTCAAAAATGGTAGAATTTAGTGAATTAATTTATGAAATCAGTATACAAATAGAAGGCATATTTACAAATATTTACATATTTACAAATAAAAATGCAAAGAAACTATAAAATCATAAATTTTAACATCTAATTTTGTATATGCAGATTGTAAAAAAGTTTTAGAAGCAAAATAATTATATTGAAAATGAGTATAATGGAGGAAATGTACATGTAAGAATTACATCATTTTAAGAATAGTCTGAGTGGTTCTAAATTGTTGATAAAAAATTTATATATTTTCTCCTTAAAATGTAAGTACCAAGATCTAAGCTCAAATTGTAGGAGTGCAAGGTAAGAAAAATCTAAATACACATGATTCACAAAACTGGAATGAGAAATAGCCTATATTCCATTTGCATAGTATTTATATCATAAATGACAATAAAAAATCATTTATTAACTAGAAAGTATGCATTTTGAGGAAGAGATTTTATAAAATGAGAAAGGCTATCAGAACTATTATACTAAAGGAAGAATCCAGTACAGAGCACAGAAGAGCAGAAACTGAGTACACTATTGAGACAATTGCTCACATATTACCCTGAGTGAACAGAGTTAAAATGGATAAGATGATGAATCAACATGAAAAATAGAGTGAAATGCTAACATAATTGGTACTCGTGAATAAAAACACAAGAGTAGAGGGCAAACAAGTTAAAGGAGTATGGGCTGAGGAACACATATGAATAGACAGTAGAATAATAGGTTGATAAATACAAGGCAAAGTGGATAAATACAAGGAAAAATACATTAGAACATAAATTCATTCAAAATGCAATTTTTGTTCAATTTAATGGATGTCATGATTTATATCACCATTATATCTATGGTAGAAAGACAAAAACATGTGGTAGATAGAAATGGAGGAAAGTCCTTTAATTTAAATGATGCAATAATAATTTTAGTAAAAGTTTGATTTAAAAGCTACACTAGAATTTTAGAATACACTATCAACACAAAATATACAACTTATATGAATTTTAACTTTTATTCTTCTCTCATACCTTGCATCCTGACTTACCACTGTTTCTGTTTCTTGCACACCTCACAGTCAGTTCCTCCACACCTCAACTTAACCACGTCTCCATTTTCATTAAAAAATTTAAGAAAACAGGCCTTTCTTGAATATCCAGTAACCATGTTCTAACAAGATACAAAATGACTTGACACAAACTCTTATTTCAAGGATGGGCAGACAACCCAGTAATAGGAAAAGGGTCCAAAGCACAGACAGAAGAGTGAGAAACATACCCTATTCCCATTACAAATCCCACAAGAACACGGAGATACAAAACCAGAAGGTATATGCAGAGGACCTAGCTCAGGTTCAGTCTCTGTGAGACACTATTATGATTCTGCTTAGTTGATTCTGTGGGCTTTGTTCTCCTGGTATCAACCCCCCTGTCTCCTACCATCACTCCTTCCCCTCTTCTATGGATTTCCCTTTGCTTCACCTAGTGTTTGGTTCATGGTCTCAGCATCTACTCTCATCAGTTTCTAGATAATGCCCCTCTGATGACAACTGGGCTAGATACTGATTTATAAGCATAGCAGAATATAATAAGAAATAATTTTATTTCATGAATTTTTTATTTTGCCAGGTTGTCCTGCCTCTGGTTCATGGCCATTCAGGCATGAGATCCCTCTGGAGTAGTGTGTCTGAAGTTAGACAAAATATAGGTTGCCCACTCCCACAAGTATACCTTACAGGAAGGAAAGATTATAGGTCAAAAGTTTTCTGGCTGCATTAATGACCTAGTCCCACTGCGAGGAAACTTGTCAGGTTGTAGAAGATAGACAATTCAGGCTTTATAACCAGATTAATATAGATTTCACTAGTGTTATTCTTGTAATTTATAGGGAATCTCTATTATACTGATTTTCCATTTTGCTCCCTAAATATGCCCCTGTCACATTTGTTCTGTAAAAATTAAGACAGTGGTTACGTCCCAATAGATTGACTATAAACATTTATAACTAGTCATAGAGTACTTGGTAAGGCCTTCTGGAAATTCTGTTAGAAATGAGATACAATAAATTACAATGACTCTGTCTTGTGACCCTCATAAATAGTCCATAATTCAAAAGCAGTCATTGAGTGGGGTACACCAGGTTTTTGTTGTTGATTTTTTTAAAATATTATTGATCAGGTAGAATTGTATTTGTGAGGCCTTATCTATTATTATTAACATTATTATTATTATTATTAGATACTTTGAAGATTGATGGTAGAAGTATTTGTTGTTTACAGTGTAAAACCTAAACATTATTAATATCAAATGGAGAATTTATACTTTTAATAGAGAATTGTATGTAAAGAAGTATTTTTTTAATTTTGTATTTATCAAGAAAAACAGTAAATTGAATTTAAAATGCTGATAAGTTAACAATAACTATAAAGAAAATAAAAATCATAAGCGTGACTTATCAAGGGTGATAATGCAAATAATTTGCTACACATAAAATTACTTTGTGTTCAGTTTTCCCTCTGGATTTTTTTTCCCATCCCTGTATATCCTCATTCTAGGTCCCTTCCCCCTCCCTCCACATCAGTTCATTTTTATGTCAAGAAACAATAAATAGGAAAGAAATAGGATTTAAAAATAAAATAAAAATAACAATCTTTTGCCATTACAGAAATAAAAATAAAATAAAAACAACAGCTAGATTTCATTTTAGAGCTTTCAGAATAACTAAGATCAAACACACAAATTAGAGCTCATGCTAGTGAGGAACAAGGGGGATATTGCTCTATTGTTTTGGGGACTGCAAACTTTTGGGGACTGCAAACTAATACAAATACTTTGCAACTTAATATTGTGGTTTTTCAGAAAATTGTGAGTCGAACAGTAAGACTCAGCTATACCAGTCTTGGGCATGCTTATAAGGGATGCTCCATCTTACCACAAGGATACTTCTTTAGCTATATTTATTTCAACTCTATTCATAATATACAGAAACTGGAAACAATTATGTGTCCTTGAGCTGGTTTATGGATACAGAATATATGGTACAATTATACAGTGGAGTATTACTCAGCTGTTAAAAACATTGACATTCTAAAATGGGTAGGAAATAAATAAATGGGTAGAAAAGATTATCTCTGAATGAGGTGCCCCAGAACCAGAACAATAAATATGATAGGTACTTAGTTTTAAGTACACACTAGCTATTAAGTAAAAACATCATACTAAATTCACAGACCTAGAGAGCCTAGAAAACAACAGAGACTAAAGTGATAATGCCTGGATCTGTCCGAGAAGGAAAAATACAGTACAATTTCCTGTTGGATTACAGGGAACATTTCTTTAAGTGAATCTTGGCCATTTGAGTATATTCTGTTGAGAATTCTCTGTTTAGACTTGTGTCACATTTTAAAATCAGTTTATTCTACTTGATTTATAGTTTCTTTAATTCTTTGGAAATAAATTAATTTGGATATTATTCATTTGTCAAATATAGAGATGATAAAAATCTTTTCCATTTGTAGAGTGCTATTTTGACTTATTGATGGTGTCCTTTGACTTACAGAAGATCTCAGTTTTATGAGATCTCATTTATTTTTTGTTGGCCTAAATGCCTGTGCTATTGGTGTTCTGTTTAGGATGTTGTGTCCTGTGCCAATGCACTCAACGCTATTCTCTTCTTACTCTTCTATCTGATATTGAGGGGATTGATCTACTTGTATTGTTCTTCTGATTTTACTGGAATTGCTTTGAGTTTCTTCCATTTAATTTGATGATGGCTAAAACCTAGCTATAAATTGCCTTTATTGTATTTAGCTTTGACTTTGCATCTATGATATTTCAATACTTTTATTATGAAAGAGTGTTGAATTTTGTAAAAGGCATTTTTTGTCATCTAATGCAATAAGTATGGTTTCTTGTTCTTTCCATTGTTGTATATGGTGAATTAATTTAACTAAATTTTTATAATTTGCAGCAACTTTTCTTCTCTAAGATAAAGCATAGTTGACATGTTAGATGACCTTCTTGATGTATTATTAAATTCAGTTTGTGTTTTATTGAGTAATTCTGAGTTTCACTTATGAAGGTAATTAGACTGTAATTCTCTTTGTTAAATCATAGTGTAGTTTGGATGTCAGGGTGATTGTGACTTCAGATAAATTTGGAAATATTGTTAATGTTTGAGGAGTATTGGTATTAGCTCTTCTATTTGAATGTGTGGATGAAATTTGCACTATAACCATTTGGCCCTGGGGGAGTTTCATTGACTTCTTCTACTTCTTTAAGGGTTATAGGTCGATTGAGATTTTTTTTATTTGCTTTACATTTAAAATTGATACATAGTATCTTTTAAATTTTGTTTATTTCTTTTAAATTTTTCAATACTATGGAGTGCAGAGTTTTGAAGTATAACCCAATAATTGATTCTGTGGATTTCCTCAGTGACTGTTGTTATGGCCCTTTTTGTTTCTGATTTTGTTCATTTGGATGTCTTTTCTAATTTTTAGTTATTTGCTAATAGTTTGACTCTTCTGTTTATTGACTCACAAAACCAACTCTTTGTTTCATTCATTCTTTGGATTATTCTCTCTTTTTCTATTTTATTATATTCAGTCCTCGGATTGATTTTTTTATACAATATACTTTTGTTTGTTTGTTTGTTTGTTTTTTGTTTTGATTTAGTTCTAGAGCTTTTAGTTTTGCTGTTCAGTCACTATTATTAGCTACCTTAAATTTTGTCATGTAGGCACTTAGTGATTTGAAATGTCCTTGTAGAATTACTTAGTGCCTCATAAGTTTAGGTCTCTTGTGCTTTCATTTACACTGAATTTTTGGAAGTCTTCAATTATTTTCTCTATTTTTTCATCGACCCAGTTCTCAAGTCCTAGGAGCCACAGAAATATTGACATAAGAATGCAGTTTGCACAGAAAAAGATGACCTATCTTTGACAAAGTAAACCAAAACTTAAGGAGTTTTGGTGTTAGTTGTCTTTGGATTTGTTGCAACAGATTCCTTGTTTGTATTTTTAGCTTTCTATTTTGTTATTTCTTTGATATTTATTTTCCAGATGCATTTAGCACTAATGGCTCAGTTCCTCCTATTCATGTGGGATGCATGGATTACTTCCCTTAGCAATGTGAAAACACTCACAGAGACAAGTTATCTTTTCTTATAAATCAGTTCTTTGTTCCTTTGCCCAGAAAAGACTTTGTGTCTGCCCCTCTGCAATCATCTTTATTAGTAGATACCTGGACAGAGTCAGCTCTCCAACAGAGTATTTCATTTGAAACATTTCTCAGAAATCCAAGAGCATCTACAGATAAATGAAACACTAGTATGCTCTAAATTCACCTCTCCTACAGATAAGAGAACTATTTGAAGCTAATACCACTAATTTTAATCCCCTAGCTTCTGTTTACTTGAATCTGTATTCATTAAGACAAGATCTTGCTTAAGGATTTATTGTTTGTAATATATGAGAAAGGTAATCTGCCAAGTCCTATTTACAAGTGCAAAAACAGACCTTTATTCAGAAGGGCCAAAGCAGCTAGAAAGTGATGAGTTTATTTTTTGTGCAAAAGCAGTGGTAAGGAGGACCTAATGGAAATAGCAGAGACTTTATTTTGCTTATGGCCTTTTATGGATCAATGGATTTTTAACCTTATGCCTAGTCACATTTAGAAATATAATTAGAGCACACAATCTCCCCACTTCTTAGATTGCTTCAATGATTTAATCTTTGGTTGACCTCACTAGAAAAACTTCACTAGCCACTTACACTTTGTGTCATAAACCAAAGCTGATAGTAACTGCCTATGTATGAATCTTATCACCCCTCACTATGACCTGAATGAGTGTTTAAGTCTGTGCCTTCACTGTTGTAGTTGTTGTGTCAAAATGAGTCCTACCAATATTAGTGTTGCCAATAAAGATGATGAACTAAAGAGAAGAGTGTGAGCATATTCATTGAGATTTTCTATAGAGCTTCCCTGCCTGTAGAAGGGTATCTCTTGACCTCTGAGAGAAAGTCTTTGGGGCTGGTACTCAGGGATTTATTTTCGTCAAGGAAGTTTTTCAGTTTCCAGGAGGTTGTAGGTTTCTTATTGTTTCTGTTCTTTTTAAAATTTAGTTTAAATAAATGATGGTCTGATAGGATGCAGGGGGTTATTTCAATTTTCTTCCATCTGTTGAGACTTGCTTTGTAACAGGAAGTGGACAAATATGAAAAATGTTCCTTGAGTTGCTGAGAAAAAAATATTTCTTGTTCGTTTTATTAAAAGTTGAATAGATACTTGTTAAGTTCATTTAGATCATGACATCTTCTAAATCCAGTATTTCTCTGTTGAGTTTTAATCTAGATAATCTTTCAATTGGTTAGAGTAGGGCACTGAAGTTCTGTACTGTATAAGGGTCAATGTGATCTTAGTTTTAGTAGTATTTCCTTTACAAAAGTGTGTGATCTTGTGTTTGGAGCATAGATGTTAAAAATTTAAATATTGTCTTTGTTAATCATTTCTTTGATAAGGAAAAAAATCTCTTTCCTAGCCCCTTTTAGTTAAATTTGGTTTAAAGTACATTTTGTTATATATTATAATAGCTACATCAGCTTGTTTCTTGAGGGCATTTGCTTGGAAAATCTTGTTCCATCCCTTTACTCTGAGGTGATATCTGTCTGTGATGCAGAGGTAGGTTGCATTTATGTAGTATAAGGATGGATTCTTTTTTGTTGTTGTTGTTCATTCTGGTAGTCTATGATTTTTTAATTGGAAAATTGAATTTATTGATATTGAGAGATATCAATGACAAATGATAGATAATTTTTCATATTTTGTTATTTGGTCATGGTGGAGGTAGTGTGTGTATGTTTGTGTGTGTGTTTCCCTTATTTTGCTTTTGCTGGTATGATGGTATTTATTTATTTCTTGTCTTTTTATAGTTGTATTTGACCTCCTTGACTTGGAGTTTTCTTTCTAATACCTCCTGTAGAGTTGGATTCATGGATAGATGATTCTATAGCCTCTGAAGCTATGCCCTACCCTGAGTTCTGAGGTCAAACTCCATTGAACAAGAATTACCGATGCTTCCTCTTTTGTTTTTTCCCTTTCTCACCACCTTCACCTTCCCTTAATTTTTTCTCCTCTCTCATTCTCTCTCTCTGCTTTCATTCCCTCTCTCCTTCTTTTTATATTTCTTTATAATAATAGAGTCTTTCTATGTAGAAACAGTATTAGTGTCTCCTGCCACCAGCCTCCACCTATTGGCACATATAGCATGAGGTCTCTATAGCCATCCCCAAGTCACCCTGGGTAAAGCACAGATTATAACAGATCACAACATGTTCACAACAATCATCTTTATAAATATTATTTTAAAGATGTTCTTTTATGCTTTAGCTACTTTGGAATATTCAGGGCTTCCTAAGTAGGATAGCTGAGCTCTGGTGGTATACTATTACCCTGACTGTTGTAGACTGTGTTCTTATATTTGTATTTGGGTATCTGGGTTTGGTGTAATTATAGGTGTAGATACAGATTTCTGAATTTTGTCTTAGTTAGATGTTATTTCTCTTGGGTTCTGTTTCCTTTCTGATCTTCAGGCCTTAGTGGCTTGCATTTCTGTTATCCTCTGGTCAACCAAGGTGCCTCAGCTAGTATTCTGGTGGGAAATGTGATCTCTTAAAATCTGGGAGTGGTATGCACTGTTGCAAAGTGAGGCTCCCACTGACATTGACATTGTCATTGAAATATTTAGTTCTGGGTGCTGTTGCAGCCTCTGGTAGAGCACAACCCACAAGATTTAAAAGATACAGGGTGTGCTAAAAAGGAGTTAATACTAGGGATGAAGTGATATTGACTCATATTCAGAAAACTAAAAGAGAGCCCAATACAAAACCTTCGTAAATACAACACACAGAATTTCAAATGCAGAAAGCTGAGACAAATGATATGCATACATAATAAAGAAGGTCTTTCCATATTTATTTTGTAATTTAGCAAGTGGGGCCAATTAAGATAATATAAGGATTTTGTAATCCATGTGGGAGTGAATTTCCTCCTATGATTGAAATTTTAAAATACAGGGAGTGTTTGTTCTACATGAAATATTTACTTTTGATTGAGTATATAGTATGTTTGCCTTTCTGAGTCTGGGTTACTTCACTCAAAATGATGTTTTCTAACTCTATTCATTTAACTAAAATTGTTGTGACAAACAGAGACTCAACAGAGAAATAAGTGGTCTAACATGTTATGATCTAAATGAACTTAATAGATATTTACAGAAGCTTCCACCCAAACACAAAGAAATATATGTATTTATCAGTATCCCATGGAACATTCTCTAAAATTGACTACATGCTTGGTCATAAAGCAAAGATTAATAGATACGCAAATTGGGAAAACCTCTTGTATTGTATCAGACAGCCATGGTATAAAGTTAGAATTCAACAATAACAAACATCACAAAAATCCTATAAACTCATGGAAACCAAATATATCTTCATTGAACCATCTCTGGGTAAGGAGAAAGTTAAGAAAGAAATCAAAGACTTCCTAGAATTTAAAGAAAATGAATCCACAACATAATCAAACTTATGGGACACAATGAAAGCAATGTTAAGAAGAAAATTCATAGCACTAGATGCCTGTATGAAAAACCAAGCGAAATCTCACACAAGAGACTTAATAATTCAGCCAAAGGCTTTATAACAATTAGAAGCAAACCTATGTTGAAGGATTAGATGGCAGGAAATAAACAAACATAGGGCTAAAATCAGTAAAATAGAAATAAAGAAAACAATACAAAGAATCAGGAATCAAAAAGTTAGTTCTTTGAGAAATTCAACAAAATATAAAAGCCCTTATCCAAACTAATACAAAGGCAGAGAGAGTATCCAAATTAACAGAATCAAAATGAAAAGAGAAACTAAAAACAAACCCCAAGAGATCCAGAGAAACATCAGGTCATACTTTGAAAATCTATACTCTAGTAAAATGGAAAACCTAAAAGAAATGGACACCTTTATGGACAGGTACCAATTAACAAAATTAAATCAAGAGCAGATTAAAGACATAAGCAGAACCCCAAAGGAAATTGAAGCTGTTATTAAAAGTCTCCCAAATGAAAGAATAAAAAAAAAAAAAAAGCCCACTACCAGATGGCTTCTCTGCAAAATTCTACCAAACATTCAAAGAAGAACTAATACCAGTTCTCAACAAACTGTTCCATACAGTAGAAACTGAAGAAACACTGCCAAACTCCATTTATTAGGTCACAATCACCCTGATATGCAAGCCACTCAAAGATGCAAAAAAGAAAAAGAATTATAGACCAATCTACCTCATGAATATTGATGTAAAATTACCCAACAAAATTCTGGCAAAACAAATACAACTACATATGAAAAATATCATCCACTATGACAAAGTAGGCTTCATCCCAGAAATGTAGGGGTGGTTCAACATATGAAAAACTATGAATGTCATTCATTATATAAACAAATTGAAGAAAAAAAACTACATGATTATATCGTTAGATGATTAAAAAAAAAATCTTTGACAAAACCGAACATTCCTTTATTATAAAAGTTCTGGAGAGGTCATGAATCCAGGGAAAATATCTAAATATAATAAAGGTGATTTACAACAAGCTGACAGCCAACATCAAACTAAATGGAGAAAATTTCAAAGCAATAACACTAAAATCAGGAACTAGACAAGGCTGTCCCTAACCCTAACCCTAACTCATCTCCCCTTATCTATTCAGCCTAGTTCTTGAAGTTTTAGCTAAAGCAATAAGAGAGAGAAAGGAGATTAAGTGGGAAAAATGGGGAAAAAAGAAGTGCCACTATCTGTTTGCAGATGATATAATTATATACATCAGTGAAAGACAAAATTCTACCAGGGAACTCCTACAGCTGACAAACACCTTCAGCAATGTAGAAGGATACAAGATTACCTAAAAAAACATCAGTAGATCTCCTATACACTAAGGATAAAAGAGCTGAAAAAGAAATAAGGCAAACATTGCCCTTTATAATAGCTGAAAATAGCATTAAATTCCTTGGTGTAACTATAACTAAAGAAGCTATAGATCTGTTTGACAAATACTTTAAATAACTAATGAAAGAAATTGAAGATCATATTAGAAAATGGAAAGAATTCCCATGTTCCTGGATAAGTAGAATCAACATAGTAAAAATACCAATCCTACCAAAAACAGTCTACAGATTCACATCTGTGTTTTTGATCTTCCCCATTTTGACTGGTGTAAGATAATATCTAAAAGTGGGTTTGATTTGTGTTTTCAGACGGTGAAGAATATTGAGTAGGTCTTTGTATTCCAGCTATTTGGAGTTCTACTGATGAGAGTTCCCTGTTTATTTCTGTAACCGTTTTCCAATTGTGTTCATATGCATTTTGATCATTAGTTTCTTGAGTTCTGTATATATTTTAGAGATCAGTCCTATGTCTGATGTAGGGTTGATAAAGATATTTTTCCATTAGGTTGTTATTTTTGTCTTGTTGACCATTTCCTTTGCCTTAAAGAATCTCTTGAGTCTCAGAAGGTTTCATTTATTAATTGTTGCATTCAGTTTCTGTGCTACTGGTGTTATATTTAGAAAGTTAACTCCTGTGCCAGAGAGTTCAAGAGTTACCATTTCTTTTGTTGAGATCTTTTACCCACTAGAATTTGAGTTTTGTGCAGGGTGATAAATATATATCTATTTGAATTTTTATACATACCAAAACCCAGTTATGCCAGCAGGATTTGTTGAAAATGCTATATATTTTCGGCTTCTTTGTCAAAAATCAGGTGTTTAGAGATATGTGGATTAATAACAGGGACTTTGGTTTGATTCTATTGATGCACAAGTCTATTTCTATGGCAGTACCAACCTGTTTTTATAACTGTAGCTTTACAGAAGGGCTTGAAGTCAGGGATGGTCATGTCTCGTGTAGTTCTAATATTGAACATTATTGTTTGGCAATATTAGGTTTCTTGTTATTCCATATGAAGTTGAGTATTGTTCTTATAAGTTCTGTGTTTTGGTGAAATGTTATATATGTATCAAATATATATCTGATATATACATATTAGATAGGTAGATGTATGCATATATTCATATATATGTGTGTGTTTGTGTGTGTGAAGAACATTTGAGTTATAATATCTGTTAGATCTGTTATTTTTCTGTTGTATTTCTTTTTGGTAGACCTCTTCATTGGTAAGACTGGGATATTGAAATCTCTCACTATTATTGTGTGGGTTTGGATTCAAGATTAAAGCTTTAGTAATGTTTCTTTTACATATGTTGGTGCCCTTATATCAAGGTCATGAATGTTTAAAATTGAGACTTCCTCTTGATAGATTTTTCTGGAGATGAATACATAATGTTGATCTTGGTTTCTTTTGATTGATGTTAATTTTAAGTCTATTTTGTTAGATATTAGATTAGCTACACCAGTCCATTTGATTAGAAAGTCTTTTGCCAACCATTTGCACTGAGCCAGTGTCTATCCTTGAAGTTGAGGTATGTTTCTTGAATGCAGCAGAAGGATAGACTCTGTTTTTGTATCCATTGTGTTAGCTTTAGTCTTTTTGTGAATTAAATGAGTTCATTGATATTAAGGGATATTAATGATCAGTAATCATTAGTTCTTATTATTTTTGGTGGTTGTGTGTGTGTGATTTTTCTCTTTGGGTTTTTCTTCTGTGAGATTAAATATTGCTTATGGTTTTGTAGTTGTATATACCTTCCTTGTATTATCGTTTTCTCTCTAGTCCTTTTTTTGTTTTGTTTTGTTATTGTTTTGAATATCAATTCAAACATTATAAAAATGCAAAACATGCAGGATAACAAAAAGAAAGAAAAAAGAAAACTCATACAGTAATAAAACTTCTCTTTTCTCTAAAATACATAAAACACAAAATATAAAATCTAAAGCTCTCCACGCCACGTTAGGCTCAGCTACAGATAAAGAAAGCACAATAGGTCACAGCTAACGCCCACAGATGCGCTATGGTCACCACAAATTTCTGCCAAGCAACCCTTCTACAGTCAAATCAGAAGTTTTATCTCCTTTTGTCTTGTTTTTTGTTTGTTTGTTTGTTTGTTTGTGTTTTTTGTGTATATGCGTGTGTGTGTGTGTGTGTGTGTGTTTTAAATCACTTTATTCACTCATCATCTTTCAATGAAAAAAGAATGTTTTTTTGCTTAAAGTCTACTGATGAGTGAGTACATCTCTTGCTTACCCTTCTGAGTTTGTCAGATCTTGCTCAGGAGGATATTCTCTAAATCCATCCATTTGCCAGCACATTTTAGTATATCATTTTTTTCCTACTGCTGAGTAGTACTCCATTGTGTAAATGTGCCAGTTTGTTAATCCATTCCTCAGTTGAGGGGCATCTAGGTTGTTTCCAGGTTCTTGCTATTACAAATAATGCTGCTATGAACATAGTTGAGTTGATGCTTTTGGGGTGGGAATGTGTATCTATAGGGTATATGCCTAAGAGTGGTAATTGCTGGGAAATTGTGAGTCTCAGGTACCAATCTTGATCTAATAGATGCTGACAATCAGTGGGTGTCAGGGAGTCCCTCTTTACTGTAGAGGTGCTGAGAAACTGTAGGGCTCTGGTACCTGCTCTTGATACAATAGATGCTGAGGAACTGTGAATCTTAGTGAGTCACTCTTGATGAAATAGGTGTCAGGGGACTATGGGTCTCAGGTAGTCACTGAGGTCATACTTGGTCCAGTCGGTGTTGAGGGTCTGTGGGTCTTCGGTAGCCTCTGAGGCAACCATATGTTCAGCTGGGTAGAAGTTATGGCAGTATTTGTAGTTCAGGATGTCCTGCAAATTGAATTTTACTGGAGGTTCTGGCTTGCAGGGATTTTCCCTGCTTGTCTGGATTTATAGATAATATGAGTGGAGGTAGGGTTCCAAGTCTTGTGTCCCAGGGTCTGGGTTTAGAACCCTAGTTCTCTGGTTAGGCTGGATGAAATATCACTTGTGTTTTGGTCCAATGGCTTCTGTGAATCTGTAGGTCCCAGCTAGATGCTGATGTCATCAGTGATTGGGTTGGTTGGAGTTTGGGATCAGGATTTGTTTTTGGGGTTGTTAAGCATACTAAATTTTACTGGAGGGTTCTGGCCTGTTAAGGTCATGCAAATTTTAAAAACATTTCCTTGCTAGTACCAGGACAATTATTCTTCTGTCAGACAGCTTTCTTCTTATGAATACAAAAGTACCATTAGCTTAGTATTATACTCTAGGGCTTATTTTCTATGCAGTAGAAAAGCAACTGGGAAAATAATCTTGTTTTTATGTTGTGATAATAGACTTGTTAATGAGACTAGTGGTTATTTTTCAGTTTCAAGTGTTACATATCTATATGTCATAAAGTGATTTTGTTGAATCATCTTGATAAATTTATTATGAAACTAAAGCTCAAACATTTTGAGAAATTTTTTTAAAATTCAAACTGCTCAAACTTTTACAGTATCCTTGATGGTGAAGGGGGAAGTTCTGTGCAGAAGAAAGAAGAACAGAGAGCATAACTTCTTCCACCTGTCACTACAGCAACTTTACATGGCAATTATAACCAAAGAAAAAAGGTAGAAAAATAAGGGTGAGAAAACAGTGGTACCAAGTCATCAGGAAAGACTCTAGAAAAGTCAAAGCTTTCATTTCTCCAGGGTCAGAAAATATTTTATTTTTATCATATTAACAAAATTAAAAAATGCTATACTGTTTTATGATGATTGTCATAAATGAAAATTGTCTATATCTAAGAATCACTTAGTCATGTTTAATTTAGATACTAATACTGAATTTATTAATTGTCTTACTAATAATAGTTACTTTGAATTATTTGGAACATTAGTATATAAAATTTGTTGCTGTATATATGTGTATATGTTGAAGTGTATCTCTTTGTCTCTATCAATATACACTATGTGTATGTAGGCGATTCTGAAGGCCAGAAGTGGTCCGATCCCATGAAAATGGAGTTGTAGATAATTATGGGTCATTTGGGGAGGATGGTTATAAGCAAATTTAGACTTCTTATAAAAATAGCTAGCACTATTAACTTCTAATCTATTTCACAAAC
This sequence comes from Sigmodon hispidus, assembly GCA_004025045.1. NCBI lineage: Eukaryota > Metazoa > Chordata > Mammalia > Rodentia > Cricetidae > Sigmodon > Sigmodon hispidus. The sequence continues at coordinate 41,203 of PVIH01011298.1, read as the reverse complement.
CCCGTAATGTTAATACATCATTAAAATATCAAATACACTATATTTAGCTGAGTATCATTAAATATTGTATGTTTTTATTTCAAAGGGATTCTAACGTCTGTTTTTTTTTTTACCTCGAATTTAATGTTTAATCCAAACTCCATATGATAAGCACTTGTTGTAGGCAGCTGTGGTTTTTTTTTCTTTTTTGTAAATAAAATTTCACAAATAGATGAATTTTATTTTTTAGAATTTAGAAATATAAATCATGTACACAATACTATAGACACCTTTGCAGGATTTCAGGAAGCAACTGTTTTGAGTTATAAAAAGGTATTTATATATACATATATATAGTATAAAAAGGTATATAATAAATATAAAGATATTTATTATAAAAAGTTATAATAAATATCTTTAATAACATATTTATTAGATGTTTTGGCCCTCATGGAAATAACTATGCAAATTAACAAATTAAGACTAATGATGCTCCAGCATGTTTCCAGAAAGAATAGAAAAGTTTTTTGAATTAATTTTTTTGTATTACAACCTAAAGAGTATTTCAGTAATACAACACAATTTTACAGGGCAAGTAATTACAGAAAGATATAATCTTGCTCTAAAAGATAACTTAATGAACATAAATAGGTAGTTAAGACTTCCATAAATAGATTGCAAAATTACTTATTAACTTAAATTTTGAAACACTAATGAGAAAGATATGACAGATGAAGAAGAATTGGATAACAGAAAAAATGCTGAACTAAATCAATGTGTATGTTTGAAGGATGTGTTGACCCCTTTATAGAAAACAGACAATCCGTTACATTGCAGAAGACGTTTGCCTATTTTTTTTCATAGGAGAAAAAGTGATATGGACATCACCAAAATTGATAAAAATTATATTTAAGCAGAAGAGAGCTCTGGACACAGAGTTGGTAGTTCATCAAATATCATGACCATTAAAGCTAAACTAACTTATAAGACTAAAAATTGCTTTTCATCTGAAAAGACAGAATGTACGAAAAGAAAAATGCCTCAAAGTTCGAGTTGTGGCAAGGTTTGTTTTTATCTTTCTAGGAGAACGAGGACATTAAACAAATGAGTCTGAAGGCAACTGGGCAAAGGAGACATCTAAAGAAAAGGGACAAGTCATCCCAAGGAAATGTCCTCCTTCAAAAAATAAATTGGAGAAGGAGTAAGGAGGGGCAAAACCAGAACATTAGAAAATGGGATGGTTGCATTGGTGGAGAAATAAAGAGGGAAAAAAAAATAAAATATATATCTTGATTGAAGAAGTCATTTGGGGGTTAGAGAGAAACCTGGGGTTACAGAAATATCCAAGAACCCACAAACATGACCCAACCATGCTTTTCAGAAGAAAATTCAAAATCTTTGTTTTATGTCAAAAAGAATAAATTAATTCCCTTATATGGGAGCAAAAAAACAAAATTAAGGACTATCTTATTGAGACATATAATTATTTGGTTATTTTCACTTTTAAAAACTTTTCTTAAGGTGTAAATACTTTATTATTTATAAGATTAATGGATATATATTTAAATTTTGTCATGATATCAATGATTATATATGCCACTATCTAATTCTACAAAAATATTTTTGTCTACTGTCCTGTACATGATTTCAGGTTTGAAACTCTGTTGATATTTGTTTATTTATTTAATAAATCCTGAAATATCAGAGGCGGCACACAGTCAAATCCTAGGCAGAGAGCTCAGGAAATTCTTGATCCTTGAATACAAGGATAAACAGCTGAGATTCAATCACACACATCTTTAATCCCAGCACAGGGAAAGCGTGATGACCAATACCCTTAATCACATAACTCCAGAGACAGAACTTCTTCTGTTTCTGTGAGTTCAACACTACACGCCTTTAATCTTAAACTGGATGGGATAGGGTATCTGAGGGCCAATAGAAACCCAGCAGAAACAGAAGCGAGTGGCAGAACCGACTAACAGTAAGTCTGAAGAAGTGGCAAGAGAGCTGGGTGAGAATTGACTGTGGTGCTTCCTCTCTCTGATATTTCAGCCTTCTGATGATATGAGAGAGAGAGAGAGAGAGAGAGAGAGAGAGAGAGAGAGAGAGAGAGAGAGAGAGAGAGAGAGAGATTTGTCCTGACAACACCAATTTACTTCAGAGATGATGGACATTGCAGAAATTCCATATAGAATTCATTTTCTTTTTGGCAAAATTCAACCAACCACTGAGCAGGAAACTGTGCTTGCTTGACTGTTGACAGTGTGGTGTCAAAATTTAACAAGGAGAACACAAAAGAAAATGACTATTAAGCTTTACAATGACAAGGCAGGACAATTCTTCAAAATTCCTGCTTCACAGAAAAGCGTATTAGATATTCTAGGATTGTAGGTGGAGGATGTGTATTCCAACGCTATAGAAATACCCTGGGTGACTTTCCACGGAGCTTACTATTCCTGTCATTTTTTAATTGTATTTATTTTACCAGTTGTTTACTCTGCAATTCTGGTTTACAAAGGTAATCTTATATTCTCAGGTTTTTGGCAGTTGAAGACTAAATTCATTTAATTATACTTTTTCTTGTTACCAGACTCAGAACTCATACAAGAGGTATAAAGAGTAGAAAGTTAACAGACATAAAGAGATAGTTTTGGTTTTATAATATAAATTTGGATGGAAAGTATATTTGGTATAAGACTTTGAACTTACTGAAATAGAAAAGGAACTAAGCCCTTCAAGGATAGGCAACTGTCCACTGACATGAGCAGTATGTGGAGCCTCAAGAGGAGGGATAAAACTGTGTTTCTTTGGGTGAACTGGAACTAGGAGCCCATTCCCTCCAGAGGAACACCGAACCTGGTCTTGACATTAGGATGAGGAAATCAGACTTGCCTGGAGTGGATGCTGAGCTGATCCCCTTTTGGGGGAGGGGATGGGGAATGGGGAGGAAGGAACTTGAAGTCTGATCAGGAGGGATTAGGAGGGGGAAAAGAGGAAGAGCAAGGAATAAAAAAATAGCATTTATTCACTGACAGATATCAAACCTACGTGTCCAGTTTCAAATTCTTTCCAACACTGACAGAAAATGGTTCTCTGTACAACACTTATAGATTTTATGTTTTGTTCTTTCCATAGGACTTTACATCTACTGTCATTGTGCTCCTGTCTATATTGAACACATCATCATTTTACAACTCATGTATTGAATTATTTACTTCCTCACTGTCCTTATTATGGTATAAATTATGTTCCCTGGTGCCTATAATGTCAATTCATTCATATAATAAGAAAATATTTTTGATTACCAAATGACTATAATCATGATATAAATGATACAACTGTGACTTTAAACCAACATTTTGTGAAAAAAGTATATAATTAAAACACGTAATTTACTATCACATAAGAATTAGTGTAATATTTTAAGTATATATTTGAACTGTTAATTTGATTATTTCCTGTGAAAAAGTATGTAAAAAGGTTAATGTTGTATTAAAATATATGGAGATCTGGTTCATAATCCTGTAAGCTGTAAATGATTGTGTGTTTACCTAATTTTTCTTGGATGTTTTATTTTCATGATGATTGGCCCAAGTAATTTTATCATGTGTAAATATTCTATATTTTGTTTTATTAATAATTTTTTTTTTAGATTTGGTTTTGTTTTCATTTTCTTTTTTTCCTTCTTTATTTTGTATTTATCAAAAAAAAAACACAGTAAAAAGAATTTAAAATGTGGAAGAGTTAACAATAACTATACAGAGGATAAGAATGATAAGCATGGCTTATCAAGGGTAGAAATACAAATAAGATTGCTACACCTATATTTTCTTTGTGTTCATCTTTCCCTCTGAATTTTTTTCCCATCCCTGTATATCCTTATTCAAGGTCTCTTCCCCCTCCCAACACATCTGGTCATTTTTTTCCTCTGCAACTCCCCATCCCCTCCCTGGGCAGGGAGCAGACAGTCCTATGGTCCCACTGACCCAATAATGCTTAGATCAGTCTCCACTTCTGGCCAAATCTAGTTAATAATTTTAAAAAGAATTTTACTGTTTTCTTTCAAATCAGTGTTCCCCTGGCTCTTCACCCTCTCCAGCAGAGGCTGTCATCTGTGTCTTTTATCTTAGCCATTCTGACAGGTATAAGGTGGATTCTCAAAGTTGTTTTGATTTGCATTTCTCTGATGGCTAAAGATGATGAGTACTTTTTCATGTGCCTTTTAGTCATTCATAATTCTTCTGCCAAGAATTTCCTTTTGAGTTCTGAACCCCGTTTTTTAATTGGATTTTTAAGGATTTTCGTCTCTAGATTCTTGAGTTCTCTATATATTTTAGAGATCAATCCTCTGTCAACTTGTATGATTGGTAAAGAACATTTCTCATTCTGTAGTCTGTCGTTTTGCCTTATTGACTGTGTTCTTGGCCTTACAGAAGCTTCTCAGTTTCAGGAGGACCCACTTATTGATTGTTGTTCTTACTGTCTGTGCTACTGGTGTTACATTTAGGGACTGGTCGCCTGTGTCAATGTGTTAGAGGGTATTTCCCCCTTTTTTTTCTGTCAAGTTCAGTGATGCTGGGTTTATGTTGCCGTCTTTGATCCACTGGAATTTGAGTTTTGTACAAGATGATAGGTTTGGATCTATTTGCATTTTTCTACACACTACCATCCAGCAATGCCAACACCATTTGTTGAAGGTATTATCTTTCTTCCATTGAATATTTTTTGCCTCTTTGTCAAAAATCAGGTGTTCATAGATGTGTGGCTGAATGTGTGGCTTCTGATACTCAGGAAAAGGCCCCACCAGTCAGAAGAACAGGGAAGTGATCTTCCTGCCAGTTGGACTGCTCCACTCCCTAGATCCAGTTCCCAAATTCACCATCATGTCACCTGACATCCTGCCCCACTACTGACTGTCTGCCCCCAACTCCAGTGGATTTCCTCTGCTTAGGTGCAAGGGACACTTGTCAAAAGAAAAAAGATTCTCCTCTGCATCCAAGAACAAACTGGATTTTAGCAGTACAGGCCCCAACTTAGTCAAAGATTCCCTACTGAATTAATATAGCACTGCCTAGCAGAAATCCTGCACCCAATGATCAAAAGACCAAAAATACACAGAAACCAAGGAATAAAACATTCATCTATCAGATACAAACTCAGAAATCAGGATCAAGACCTATAATCATCCCAAACATAGATGCCTAAATGTCAGAGGAAGAATATAATCCACAACACTCAGGAAAATATAGTACCTCCAGAGCTCAGCTATCTTATGACAGTAAGACATAAATATTCCAATTTTTATATTAAGTACACATTTAAACTTAATATTGCAGATAAAATACACATAAAGCGACCTTAAAGGGAACTTTATAAAGATGACAGAAGTCTTTGATGTGGAAATAAACATATCACTTCAAACAACTGTGAAAATAACAAAAATACTGGCTGAATTTAAAAAAAATATGAAATGTTAAACCATCCAATATAAAAAACAGATTAAAGAAATTAATAATTTTTCACACATTAAAATGGAAATATAAGTGAAAAAGAAAACACAAAATGAGGGAATCCAAGAGATAAAAAGTCTATTTAATGGAAGACAAAATACAGACAAAAATATCCCAGAGAATATGAGGAATTAAAGAGATGATATCATCCGTAGAAGAAATAGAAGAACCATATTCAGAAGTCAAAGGAAACACTAATTTAAAAAAATTCTAACAGAAAATTGCAAATAAATTAGGCCAGATAAGAAATTTTCCATGTCACAAAATAATCAAAACACTAAACATAGAGAACAAAGAAAAATATTAAAAGCTAAAAGAGGAAAAGGCCAAGTAATTTATAAAGGCAGACCAGTTAGGATTCTATTTTCACAGTCCTAATTCTAAAAGTTAGAAGGGCTTGGAGCAAGATCTCTTTGAGAGTCTAAAAGCCACCAGATGCCAACTCAGTCTACTAAATCTAGCAAAACCTTCAATCACTATAGATGGAGAAAACAAGATATTTGATGAGAAAATCAAATTTAAACAATATCTGTCTACAAACTAAGCCCTGCAAAGGTTTTAAAAAGAAAGTTTCAAACTAAGGAGGCTAACTACATCCACCAAAACACAGGCAATAAGTAGTCTAATATAAGCAAATCCCAAAAAGGGATAAACACACACACATATGCATGTACACTCCCCACCACCAACAGTAACCATAACAAAAATAATAACAAAATAAAAAAATTACTATTGGTCACTAATATTCCTCAACATCAATGGACTCAGTTCTAAAAGTACAAAAAAACTTCACAGGCTACTGAATGTCTACAAAAACAGAATTTATAATAATGTTGCATATAAGAAAATACTACAGTATCAAAGATTGACAGTGCCAAAGAGTAAAGGGATAATTTTGTTTTTTCAAATAAATGTGCCCAAGAAGAAATCTGGTGTAGCTATTATAATATCTAATAAAATAGACTTCAAACAAAAGTTAATTAAAAGAGACAGAAAAGGAAACTTTATGCTCATCAAAGAAACTAATCAACAAGATGACATTTCAGTTCTTGATATTTATGCTCAAACACAATAACACCCAAATTTGTTAAGAAACATTTTTCAAGCTTGTAACACAGATCAAAACTCAGACATTATTAGTGGGGGCTTCAGTACCCCTCTTACCAATGGACAGATTGTCTCAACAAAAAATAAACAGAGAAATAGTGAAACTAACTATACTAACAGATATCATAAATTAAATAGCCAAACATACATCCATAGAACATTTCACCCAAACACAAAGAATATAGCTACTTTTCAGAACATTAAGGAATGATCTTCAAAAGTGACCTTATAATTGGTTATAAAGTAAGCCTTGATAGAAACAAGGAAATTGAAATAACCCACTGCACTTAATAGAACATACAAAGTATTGTTGCATTGCAAAAAGAACAAAAACAATAGGAAGCCTACAAATTCAAGAAAACTGAAGACCCCCCTACAACATGACCACTGGGTCAAGGAAGAAATAAGGAAATTGATGTCTTCCTAAAGCTCAATGAGAATGAATGTACTACATACCAAAATTTATGGAAAACAATAAAAGTGTTTCTGAGAGGAAAGTTTATATCACTAAATGACTTCATAAAGAAATTGGAGGGATTACTTACTAGCAACTTAATTTTACAACTTATAGTTGTAAAACATAAGGAAGCAAGCACATGCAAGAATAGACTGCAGAAAAAAAGAAATAATCTGAGGTCTAAAATCAATAAAATAAAAAGGTAGAATAATAAAAATAATCAATTAAATAAAGAGTTGGTTTGTTGATGTCATTAGAAAAAATCAAGATAGACAAAACTATCCAAGTTAACTAAAAGACAAAAAGACAGTATCCAAATTAACAAAATCAGAAAGAGAAAGGGAGATATAACAACAGATACCGAGGAAATATGAAGAATCATTAAGTCATACTTTAAAATATATATTACAGATGACTTAAAAATTTAATAAAATGGACAGTTTTCTGGATAGATACTACTTAACATTAAATCAAGATCTGATAAAAATTTCAAATAGACTTATCATCCCTAAGGAAGTAAAAGCATTTATTAAAGTTCACCTAAACACAAAAGCCCAAAGTCAGAGTTTAGTGCAGAATTCTACTGGACCTTAAAAGAATATTTAATATGAATATTCCACAAAATATTCCACAAAATGAAAACAGAAGAAATACTTCCAAATTTACTTTAAGAGGCCATAGTCACCCTGATATCTAAACCAATAAAGATTCCGAAAATAAAGCAAAGTATAAACCAATACTCTTCATATACATAGATTTAAAATTAATCAATATAAAATAAAATGAATCCAGCAACCACTCCAGGAAAATATGCTTTTTTCACCCCAAAATCAAGACTGGGTAAGATGTTACTTTGGAGGGAATGGGCTCCAAGGTGCCAGTCCAAGATGCTTCAGATCCCAAGCTATACAGTGGTTGTGGTTTGCAGCTTGGACATGCTTTGCTTTTTGGTTAAAGTCCACAAATCAGTGAGTATATCTCTTGCTTATTTTTCTGTGTTTGTGATACCTCACTCATGAATATATTCTGCAAATCCATCCATTTGCCTGTGAAATTTAGGATATCTTTTTTCTTACTGCTGAGTAGTACTCCATTGTGTAGATGTACCACAATTTGTTAATCTGTTCTTGACTTGAGGGGCATCCAGGTTGTTTCCAGGTTCTTGCTATTACAAATACAGCTACTATATTCTTAATGATCCATATAAAATGCCTGTCCCCATGAAGATAATTTTATCTTCTCATATAATTGAATTGTACTAAGCCACCTTGGGAACTTGGGACCTCCTGCTCTTGCTGGGGAGGAGATAAGGAGGGAAGAAGAGAGTGACTGGGAAGGGAAGAAGGGGGAAGGGAGTTTGAACAAGAGGATACATGGATAAAAAAATGAGACTTTATTCATAAGAAAAAAACAAGAAAAAAATATAAAAATAAATTGAATCCAAGAAACATCAAAGAGGTTATCCAACATGATCAAGTGGGCTTCATATCAGAGATGCAGAGATAGCTCAACTTATAAAAATTAGTCAGTGTAACATATAAACCAATGAAAAGAATGTAAATCAAAAAAGCAAAAGGAACAACAACAATTAAGCATATGATCATTACATTAGAAAAAAATACCTTTCACACAATCTGACAACCTATCATGATAAAGAACTTAGAAAGATCAGGTATACAAAGAACATAGCTAAAGATAATAAAGGCAATTTTCAAAAAGCCTACAGCCAACATCAAATTAAATGGAAAGAAGTTCTAAGCAATTTCAGCAAATTTAGGATCAAGACAATGTTGTCTACTCTCTCTGCATCTGTGTAAGATAGTATGTAGATTTCTAGCTATATCAGTAAGAGAGCTGAGGAAGATCAAATGGATACAAATTTGAAAGTTTTTCTATATGCTTATAATATGGTGGTATATATAAGGGAATGCAAAATTCTCTTTGGGAATTCATATAGCTGAAAAATACCTGCAGCAATGTGACTTGACACATGATTAACTAAAAATAAAAATTATTGATAAAAAAACAAGAAAATGTAAACCAAAATATCAAAGAAACATTCCAGGAACTACAAACTGAAATAGAAGCAATAAAAAAGGCACAAAAATAGTCAAAGATGGAAATAGAAAACCTAAAGAGCTGGAACTACAGATACAAGCCCAACCAACAGAATCCAAGAGATGGAAGAGAGACTCTCTGAAGTGGAAAACTCAGTAGCAGAAATAGATACATCAGTCAAAGAAAATACTAAAACCAAAAAGAAACATAAGACAAAATATTAAGGAAACCTGAGACACCATGAAAAGACCTAACTTGAGAATAAAAGGAATAGAAGAAGGAGAAGAATACCAGCTCAAAGGCACAGATAATGTATTCAATAAAATCATAGAAGAAAACTTTCCTTACATAAAGAAGGAAATGACTATAGAGATAAAAGAAGCTTACAGAACACCAAATAGATATGACCCCCCCACAAAGTCAGCTTGCCACATAATAATTGAGCCACAAAACAAAAGAAAAAATTTTAAGAGCTGCAAAAGAAAAGATCCAACATTCTTATACAGGCAGACCCATCAGAATAGCACCTGACTATTCAAAGGAAACAATGAAAGCTACAAGAGCTTGGTCAGAAGCTATACCATCACTAAAAGAGCATGGCTGCCAACCTAGAATGATATACCCAGCAAAATTATCAATCACCATAGATGGAGTAAACAAGATATTTCATGACAAACTAAAAGCAATCTCATTAAAATCAGGAATGAAACAAGGATATCCTCTCTTCCCTTATCTATTGAAAATAGTTCTTGAAGTTTTAGCTAAAGCAATAAGAGAATGAAAGGAGATTAAGGGGATACAAATTGGAAAAGAAGAAGTGAAACCATCTCTATTTGCAGATGGTGTGATTGTATAGATAAGTGATCCACAAAATTCTACCAGGGAACTTCTACAGCTGATAAACACCTTCAGCAATGTAGAAGGATATAAGATTAACTCAGGGAAATCAGTACCCTTCTATACACTAAAGATAAAAGGGCTGAAAAAGAAAGAAGGGAAAGATCACCCTTTATAATAGCTTCAAATAGCATTAAATATCTTGAAGTAACTATAACCAAAGAAGTAACAGATCTATTTGACAAAAAAATTAAATCACTGAAGAAAGAAACTGAAGAGGATATCAGAAAATGGAAAGCTCGCCCATATTCCTGGATAGGTAGGATCAACTTAGTAAAAATGGTAATCCTACCAAAAGCAATCTACAGATTCAATGTAATTCCCATCAAAATCTCAACACAATATTTTATGGATGTGGAAAGAACAATACTCAACTTCATTTGGAATAACAGGAAAGCCAGGATAGCAAAAACAAATTTGCTCACCAAAAGAACCTCAGGAGGCATCACCAACCCTGACTTCAAGTTACACTATAGAGCTACAGTAATAAAAACAGCTTGGTGTTGGCGTAAAAACAGACTTTTGAATCAATGGAAAAGAATTGAGGATCTGGACATTAACCCAAATTCCTAAGGACACCTGATCTTTGACAAACAGGTAAAAAATATTCAATGGAAAAAAGATAGTATCTTTAACAAATGGTGTTGTCATAGCTGGTTGGTAGTGTGTAGAAAAATGCAAATAGATCCAAGTCTGTCACCCTGCACAAAACTCAAATCCAAGTGGATCAAACCCTCAACATAAACCCGGTCACACTTAACTTGACAGAAAAGAAAGTGGGAAATACCCTCCAACAGGTTGGCACAGGTAACCACTTCCTAAATATAACACCAGTGGCACAGACACTAAGAACAACAATCAATACATGAGACCTTCTGAAACTGAGAAGCTTCTGTAAAGCCAAGGACAGGATCAATAGGACAAAATGGCAGCCTACTGAATGGGAAAAGATTTCCACCAACCCTACAATAATATAAGATTGATCTCTAAAATATATAAAGAATTCAAGAATCTAGAGCCCAAAACCTTTAATAACCCAATCAGAAAATGGGGTTCAGAACTAAAAAGGGAATTCTCAGCATAAGAATTACAAATGCCTGAATGATACTTGAAAAAGTGCTGAACATCTTTTTTTTCTGTATACTTTTTATTATTATTATTATTGCTATGAATAAAGAAGTGACACTTTCAATCCCTGTATATCATTATTCAAGGTCCCTTCCCCCTCCCGCCACATCAGGCCATTTTTTCTTCTCCACAACTCCCCATCTCCTCCCTGGGCAGGCAGAAGACAGTCCCATGGTCCCACTGATCCAATGACCCAATATTGCTTAGTTCAGTCTCCACTCCTGGCAGATACAGTTTTGTCCCCCCTCCCTCAAGAGTGAGTCAGGTGTTCCTCTAGGTGGAGTAGGATCCAAAGAGTCAGTCCAGGGTGTTTCTGATCCCAAGCTGTTCAGTGGATGTGGTTTGCAGCTTGGACATGCTTGGCTTTTTTCTTGTTTGTTTGTTTAGAGACCACTAATGAGTGAGTACATCCCCTGCTTATGTTTCTGAGTTTGTGATACCTTGCTCAGGAGAATATTCTCCAAGTCCATCCATTTGCCTGCAAATTTTAGGATATCATTTTTTCTTACTACTGAGTAGTACTCCATTGTATAGATGTACCACAGTTTGTTAATACATTCTTCAGTTGAGGGACATCTAGGTTGTTTCCAGGTTCTTGCTATTACAAATAATGCTGCTATGAACATAGCTGAGCTAATGCCTTTGGAGTATGACTGTGCATCATTAGGGTATACACCCAGAAGTGGTATTGCTGGGTCCTTGGGGAGATTGATTCTAAATTTTCTGAGAAACTGCCATACTGCTTTCCAAAGTGGCTGAACAAGCTTACACTCCCACCAGCAATGGAGGAGTGTTCTCCTTGATCTGCATCCTCTCCAACATAGGCTGTCATCTGTGCCTTTTTTCTTAGCCAATCTAACAGGTGTTAGGTGGTATATCAAAGTTGTTTTGATTTGCATTTATCTGATGGTTAAAGATGTTGAACACTTTTTCCATCATCTTTAGCCATCAGAGAAATGCAAATCAAAACAACTTTGAGATACCACCTTATACCTCTCAGATTGGATAAAATAATAGATACAGATGACAGCCAATGCTGGAGATGTAAGTTGTGGAACAAGGGGAGCACTCCTCCATTGTTGGTGGGAGTGTAAGCTTCTTCAGCCACTATTAAATGCAGTATGGTGATTTCTCAGAAAATTGGGACTCAATCTCCCCAAGGATCTAGCAATACCACTTCTGGGTGTATACCCTAAAGAAGCATACTTGCACTCCAAAGATATTAGCTGAACTATGTTCATAGCAACATTATTCATAATAGCAATAACTGGCAAACAACCTAGATGCTCCTCAAACTGAAGAATTAACAAACTGGTACATCTACACAATGGAGTACTACTCAGCAGTAAGAAAAAAATGATATCCTAAAATTTGCATGCAAATGGATGAAACTGGAGAATATCCTCCTGACTGAGGTATCACCAACCCAGAAAGATAAGCAGCGAATGTACTTACTCATTAGTGGACTCTAACAAAAATGCAAAAAGCAAAGCATGTCCAAGCTGCAAACCACAAGTACTTGACAGCTTGGAATCTGTAACAACTTGGACTGACACCTTGGATCCCACTCACTCAGTGACTCAGTTTTGATGTTATGCCAGGAGACTTATCTGCCAGGAGTGAAGGCTGAACTGAGCAACATTCGGACCTCATGTCCTCCTGCCCATGTGGAGAGGAGAAGGAGAGATGTGGAGAAGAGAGAGTGACTGGAAGGGTGGGAGGGGGAAAGGACCTTGAATAAGGATATACACGGATAGAAAATGTGACTTTATTCATAATAAATATTTTTTAAAACAGAAAGATAATGGATTAAAATAGTAAAATTGGTCAGTTTATCAAACCAACCTCCAGATTCAAAGTAATTTTCATCAAGATTGTATTACAATTCTTTTAGACCTTCAGAGAACAGTATTCAAGCTTATATGGAAAAGCAAATACCCAGGATAGCTAAAATAGTCCTGTATAATATAGAAACTCCTAGAGATTTCATATTTCCTAAATATACAATGGAGAAAAGAAACCATCTTTACCAAATGGTGCTGCTCTAACTGAATTGCAGAAAAATGCAGATAGGTCCATATCTATTAGCCTGTACAGAGCTCAAGACCATGTGAATCAAAGACCTCAAATATTTGTTAATATTAATAACAGAAAAAATAGGATATATGTAGTGGGATTTAGACAAAAGTGAGAGATGTAGCGGGAAACCAGATGAACATTGATCATGTCAAAGAACCAGAGCCGGGCAAGACGTAGTCAACTAAAAAGAGCCCCAAAAGAGAAAAAAGCCTGGCATTTTTTGACCTGTGATGTGGTGCTGTTTCTCCCTTTTCCCCTCTAAATACCCTCTATACCATAAGTGGCTTTAAAATAATAAACATTACTTAAAAACATAAATATAGTGGCCTAATAAGTTCCATAACAGATATAATCTTGAATTCATTGCCACAAAAATCACTTCCTTAACAAAACACCATATGCAAGCACTAAGATAAAAAATTAATAAATGGAAACTCATGTACTAAAAGTCTTAGGTAAGGCAAAAGACACTGTTAAGAAAAAATTGCAGCACAAAAAAAATGGAAAAAAAAGATTTTCATCAATTCCATGTCTGACATAGGGCAAACATCCAGAATATATAAACAAAACTGTAAATTATAAATCAGCAAACTAAATAATTCAATTAAAAATGGGGTATAGATCCAAGCAAAGAATTATCAACAAAAGAATCTCAAATGATGAGGAAATACATAAGGAGATGTTCAACATTTTTGGCCATCAGAAAAATGCAAATTAAATGACTGAGATTCCATCTTATACCTGTTATAATGGCTACGATCAAAAACAAGAGTGACAGTTTATGCTGAGAAGGATATGGAGCAAGGGGAATTTTCCTCCACTGCTGTTGAGGTGCAAACATATACAACTACATGAAAATCAATACAGCTGCTTCTTAAAAAATTATGAACAGATCTCAAGATCAAGTTATACCCCTTCTCTAAACATACCTAAAGGATACTCCATTCTTTCAGAACTCATCTATGTTTATAGCAGCCTCATCCATAACTGCCAGAAATTGGAAACAACCTAGATGTTTCTCAAAAAAAAAAAAGCCTAAAGGAAATGTGGTATATTTACACAATAAAGTATTACTCAACTGTTGAAAACAATGACATTATGGAACTTGCAGGAAAATGGAAGGAACTAGAAAAACAAATCATGCAGAGTGAGGTACTACAGACCCAAAAAATGAATATGGTATGTACTCACTTATTGGTGGATATTAACTGTAAAGTAAAACATGGTGCAATCCACAGACTCAGATATGGTAAGGAACAAAGATAGGAGAATGCATGAATCTCTCTGGGAAGAGGAAATATAATAGATTTATGAATGAAGTGATTGTGGATATGGATGGCAAAAGGAGGAATCAGGTATGAGTGAGGTAAAAATGCTGGAAAAAAAGACAGGAACTGAGTGTCAGTTAGGGAGATGAGGTGAAAACCTAGGGCAGTGGATACTCCATGCAATCTAGGAAAGTAACCCTAGCAAAAACTCTTAATGGGGGACATGGAGTCTTACCTGGCTATCTTCTGTTGACCAGGAAGGCCTTACGTGGAGGGATTAGGACACAAAATCTTCAAACTACAATTTGTTCCCTCTACAGAATGTCTTATTACCAAAGCCTAGCAGAATTCTAATCAAAGAGAGGAGAGAGACTTTATGGAGCAAATAATGAGAGCAGATGCAGTGTTTCATAGCCAAATATTTTGTGGAGCTTCATTAGTTCTGTGGAGAAGTGAGAAGAGAAAATCAGAGGAACCAGAAGGGTCAGATACACCAAGAGAACATAGACCACAGGATCAACTGACAAGGACTCTAGGTCCTTTGCATCTTTATTATGATTGAGTAGCTTGATATTTTTGTGGTATTTCTGACATTGAAAGCAATGGCTGCCTCTGACTCTGACTCTTTTTTTTTTTAACTTGCGTGACCCCTTTCTTTCACCTATTGGGTAGGTAGCCTTTTCCGGTCTTGGTGTGATGGTGATATACGCCTGGTCTTACGTTAGCTTTTATTTTATTGTTGTTTGTTGCATGTCTCTGGGAGACCTAGTCTTGTCCTAGAGGAGGGAGAGTGGAGTGGATCTAGGAAAAGGGAGATGTAGGTGAGGGGTGGATATGGTGGATATGGTGAGGGGTGGAAGAGAAGAAAGGGGAAAGTGGTCTGATGTAATATATTAGAAAAGAAAATAAGATATCTAGATACATTCTTCTTCAGGTAGATGGTCAATTTGCTTTACTGTGTGTGTTTCAAAACATTTTCAAAATCTCAATTGGCCTTAGGATTCATTCTTTGTGTATTTGTTATATGTGTACATGCATATATATGCAGTTGTGAATATGTGTCTTTCTCTCTCTCTTTCTCTCTCTCTCTCTCTCTCTATCTATCTATCTATCTCTGTATAAACATTGATCTATCTGGAGTAATGTTTTCTCAAAGATATTTTAATATTCTGTATTAAATAAATTTCCACTAATGTGATATTTTTATTTCCTCAATAGATATTAATTAAATAACTTAATATATTCCTTAAGTAAAATTTTATATAAAAATTTGGGGTTATTAATTTGTTGAATTAATATGAGAATATTATGAGAATTTGAAAAATTATGAATATGAATGTTTATGAATTTATGAAAAATATGAATAATTTTGAGAATTTGAAATTCTCATAAACAGTATCTGAGTATGGTTGAAAGTTAACATACATTGGATCTGCGACCATGATTTAAAGTAAGGACATTTTAAACATATCTCACTCTTCATTGACATGTGCTAATAAAAACGTATAAATACAATGTTAGAGCCTTTATAAATAGTTCTTTGCAGTCACTGGACAGCACCAGCAATACAATAACAAGGGAAGTTCAAGCCAAATTTGTTAATGTGTGTTATTTTGATTTAAAGAGTTGAGGCATGATACACAAATTTACATAGAAGAGCACTTCAGTGGTTGCTTGGGCCTTAACAAGTCAATAGTTCTGAGGGTATCTTCTACCAAAGGCCTGTGTGACATATTTTGATCTCATTTTACTCTTCTTCTTTTTGTCTCTTTCTACAACCTCCTTTGTTTCTCTTCATTGATGCTATCATTTATTTTATTTAAGAGGTGAATTAATAGGGACTCCCATCAGCTCATGAAGAAAAACTTCTGTACCTGAAAAACAAGGAAAAGCCGCACAAGTAAAATGTGAGATCAAAGCACATAGTGAAACATGAAGGCTTGGAAGTAAAAGCTGAGACTAAACTGTGATCAGTAAACCAAACAGCTGTGTGTTTATAATCAGCAGATGTGTTTCTGCATGGTCTGGAGAAAGAAGAAAGTAGAAAGAAGCAGCAGCAGTTATTTCCATACATGTTCTTTAAGCACCTTCCCTCGCCAGGGGAGACACCTCCTGGATTCCATTTGCATCCCTTCTCTATTTTCATAAAAAGAACAATTTTACAGATGAGTAAAGAAACAGTTATCACTAAGGTATTCTGGTTTTGATTGCTTTCTACCCTCAAGTTAATTGCTTATTCCACCAGCGGAGAACTTCACAAAGAGTGGGGATAGACAATAAAACTGATCCAGTACACCTCAGAACAAAACTGCATACAAACAGTCTTAAGTATGTGCATATTTTATTTAAAACAACAATTTAGAACTATTTAAAATAAAATGGTGGAGATTTTTTCTCTTTCAGAATGTTTGTACAAATAGATTATGTGTAAACTGTCTAATAATGCTATTTGTGGTAAGGAACTATGAATATGTGTTTATGATGACTTACCTCTTTCTTAATCAAATATGCATATATTGGCTTGATTTCAACATAGACATTCAGAGGTTATCATCAGCTGTGATTAATATTCTAACACCAATATATTTTAATTACTAAACTATTCTGCTATGAAGTTGAACACTGGGCATTATGTCTTAATATTTGAGAAAACTGCATGATACAATTCAGTGAATATACATTTAGATACACAATGCATCAACTGAACAAAATCAAGTCAGAAAATATTCTTTGCAGAAAATTCTGTTTACTTGCAACACAAAGAATATTGACAAGTAGGAAGAACTGAGATCAAAGCCCTCTGTAATTTCATGTAGCAGTCAACCATAATTAACTATTGCATGCAACAAATCCCTGAGATCCTTGTACACATAAAAATGTTCATTAATACTGCAAAAAACATGACTTGGTAGGGAGTGAGGTAATCTATGGCATGGGTTGAAAAAGACAGGACAGTAATACAGAAAACTGTGAACAATATGTAGAACGTTTTGAAATAGAAGTTTATAAAACATTACAAAACAAATATTATAATAGTAACTTAACAAAAACAATCTTAAAGAAAACAACCACCAAAGAACACATTTTTAACTATGAATCAGCAGGTAATTTTGAATAAAGTTTGATCCTTACTACATAGCCATATATAAAAATTAATTGAAGATAAGTGTACATATAAATGTACAATAAATCTCTATAATTTGAAGACACCAAACCATATTCTCAGACATAATCCTAAAAACATGAGAAAGAAGAATCTGAAAAACAAGCAGAATAACATCAAACTTCACTTCATCCCAGGCATATATTAAATGGTTATATTACTAAAAAAAATAGCATGGGTATGGAAAATGAGAAGCCAGTACTACTAAAAATGTGAATTACAAACTTGATTGGGAAGCAGAGAGCTGCTTCTTCAGATGTCTAGAAACAGTAGATTGCATTACAGATCAATTATATGCCTAGGTGCATTCCAATAATTTTTTTTTTTTTTTACAATTTATAAAGTCCTATTTTACCTACATGTATCCCCTTGTTCTCCCTCTCTTCCCCATCCCTGTCCCTGCTGGTCAGCCTTCAGCCTTCCTTCTCCCCATCCCCCGTCCCCTCCTTAAAAAGGGCAAGAAGTCCCAAGGTGGATCAGCTCAGCATCCACTCCATGCAGGTTTGATTTCCTCATCCTAATGTCAAGACTGAGTTAGGTGTTTCTCTGTAGGGAATGGGCTCCAAAGTGCCTGTCCATGCACAGAAACACAGTCTGATCCCTCCACTCGAGGCTCCAAATACTGCCATGTCAGTGGACAGTTGCCTAACCTTGGAAGGCCTAGTTGCTTTTCCTGATGGGAACAGTGGCTGTTCTTAATTCAGTGAGCTCCTGAGAGATCACTCCATCGGGCCAACACTAGAAATTTTCCTCAAAAGCGCTATCCTCTTGCTCATATAGACTCTCCTTCCCTGCTCTCAGCTGGACCAGGAACTCAACCCAGTGTTCAGCCATGTATCTCTGCCTCTATCTCTATTCTTTGTTGGATGTAAGTCTTGTGATGGCACTTGGGGTGGCTATTCATTTGATTATAGGGGAAGTTCTGTCTAGGCACCACCTTCACTACTGTTTGGAGACCTAGGCAGGGACATCCTGTGAGTTCTTGGAGGTCTTTTTCGAACCCCACATTGGCTTCCTCTCTTAAGATCTCATTACTCTTTCATTCTCCCTTGTTGTTCCTCTCACTTAATAATCTCCTTCTCTCATGATTTATTCCTACCCCATCTTGATTGCAACCCGTTATGCTCCCAATTAGTTAGGAAGATCCTCTCTATTTTCCCTTCTTAGGGGAATCCCAGGATGTCTCTCTTAAGTTCCTTCTGATACCAAACTTTTCAGGGGTTGTGGTTATCAGCTTGGGTGTTCTTTGCTTTTTGTTTAATGTCCACTAATGAGTGTGCACATCCTGTGCTTATCTTTCTGAGATTGTGATACCTCATTCAGGAGGATATTCTCCAAAACCATCTATTTGCCTGCAAATTTTAGAATGTCATTTTTTTCTCTGCTGAGTAGTACACAATTGTGTAGATGTACCACAGTGTGTTAATCCATTCCTCAGTTGAGGGACATCCAGGTTGCTTTCTGGTTCTTGCTATTATGGACAATGCTGCTATGAACATAGTTGAGCTAAGGCCTTTGGAGTGCGAATGTGCATCTTTAGGGTATATGCCCAGTAGTGATATTGCTGGATCCTTGGGGAGATTTGATTCCCAGTTTTCTGAGAAACTGCCATACTGCATTCTGTAGTGACTGTACAAGTTTTCACTCCCACCGACAATGGAGGAGTGTTCCCAAGCATAGGCTGTCCTCTGTGTTTTTGATCTTAGCCATTTCAACAGATGTCTTTACCAACCCTACAACTGACAGAGGACTAAAATAGATAGAGAACTCAAGAAACTAGACCCAAGAATTCTAAATAATCCAATTAAAATATGGGATTCAGAACTAAAAAGGGAATTCTTGACAGAAGAATTACAATGGCTGAAAGGCACTGGAAAAATTGCTCAACATATTTAGCCATCAGAGAAATGCAAATCAAAACAACTTTGTGATACCACTTGACACCTGTCAGAATGGCTAAGATCAGAAAACACCAAGGAAAAAAATTAAAGAGTAAATAAGAAATAAATAATAAGGTTTTTTTTTTAATTTTTGTTAGTGCTTTACTATTTACTTTTCTTGGTGGGGTAGGGAGCTGTATTTTGATTCTTGAAATAACCTTATACTTTAGCTAGTCTTTCTCAGCTCTCCTAACTCAATCCTGTGGCCCCAAAATAATGAAATAAATAATATTTCTAAATTCAGTATTTGTGATAGACATGAGCTACATATAATCCATGCATGGACAAATGATAGATATAATATTTCATGCCCATAAAATGGAATAAAATCCTTAATGTGAATTACTGAGTTATACTTCTGTATAAGTAAATCTTGAAAAATTTTAGGTTTATATCTGGCATCCAAGTGATCTTTTCTTATCTTTATTTATTTGATGAATTTGTGGCCTTAAAAAGCAAAGTCTTTTATCCATTTGTGAGTGGTATGGGGTGTATATGATGTTTGTGTGAGTGTGTGTGTGTGTGTGTGTGTGTGTGTGTATGTGTGTGTGTGGGGGGCGTTAGCCTCTTCTCTCCTAGCTTTATTATACAGCATCATCTGCCTGGGATCCACTAAAGAGTCTAGTCTGGTTGAACAAAGAGCCCCAGAAACTGACCTGTCACTTCCCTCACAACACTGGGATCATAATCAAGAATTCTTGTGCCAGATTTACTATATGAGGAGTCTAGAAATTGAACCCATGGCCCTGGCTTTCATGGCATGTACATTATGAGGAGAGATATCTCCTAAATTCTAGGAAAACTTTAATTGTTGTTTGTTTTATTAACTCTTTAAAACATCTGACTGAATATATTTTATGTATTCTTATTTATTTCTAATAATTTTATACTCTCAGCACAAAAGACAAAAAATAATACTCTGTTATCAAAATGATGTTAGCTGCTACAGTTTTCATAGGAGTTTTTAGTTGAAATAGAATTACATCAACTTACAACCTCCATTTCCTCCCTCTAGACTAGAATATGGACTGCAGGTTATAACTATATAAGAATGCACAATTAAAACATTTAAAAAGAAAAGGTATGATATCTTGCAAGGGCACTGACCCAATTTAAATAAATGCAAATATATTCAAATAAAATATGTGAAGAGTTTTTAAATTAGATTTGCTTTTCTTACCTCTAATATTTTAATATAAAAAATTCAGCAAATATATTCTTATTTTATTTAGAATTGTTAGTGCATTTTCCCAAGAGTTATCATATTTCATTTATTTGGTCTTGCTATACTGAAATCAATTTATATTGAAAAGAAGTATTGCCACAGAAAATACAGAGCAGTAATCTTTTGTGTTATTTCTCTGGCTATATTGTCTTATTCACAGTTAACTCTTTTTGATGTTTTCATTCTCCAATGTGAATGTATGGAGTCCATTTGAGTGAACATTGCATCTTGACTCTGTTGCAGCTGCTTTACCACAACAGTCTCTGAATAGGAAAAAAAAGATATTTCTTTATTAAAAAAGCCACCATTTTTGAAAAATACTTTTGTTAGTTTGGAGTTAAAATACTTTAAATTATTATAATCAGTTCTTCCCATATCTTCTAAGCATCTATATCACCATTTTGGAAATATGGAATCTATATACATATAACATACATTTCATATATCTTTATAGTCTAGATAGTATTATAAATATACAATAAAATAAAAGTTAAATAATTATCAATTCTGTTTTTTGTATTTTTTCTTCTCTTTACTATAATTTTTATTTTAAAAAGTTATTCCCATTTCCAACACTTCTCCTCCTTCATCACTTCCTCTGAGTCCTCTGGCAGCCTCCCCCGACCCCATCACTAAATCCATTCCCCAGAGAGGCCAAGGACTCCCAAAATGAGAAGTTTGCTCTGGCATTTTCAGCTGAGGTAGGACAGAGTCCCACACCCCGCAGTATCAAGACTGAGTAAGGTGTTCCTTTGTAGGGAATGGGCTCAAAGAGGCCAGTTCATGCACCAGAAATGAACTCTTGTCTAACTTCAAGGGGTTCCACAAACTTTCCACTATGTTCAACTGTCATCTACATTTGGAGGGTTTAGTTACTGTCCATGAAGTTTCCTCAGCTGTCATTTCACTCAGTGAATTCCCAGTTGTTTGGGTCTGCTGTCTCTGTGAGTCTCCTCCTCATGATCTTAATCCCTTTGCTTACATAATCTTTCCTCCCTCTCTTCAGCTGGACTGGAAGATTGACCTGGTACCTAGCTATGGTTTACTGCATCTGCCTGCATCAGTTGCTGGATGAAAGATATATAATGACAATTAGGTGGCCATTCATTTAATTATATAATGCTTTGTCCAATATTTTGGTCTTTGAACTTTGGTGAGTGACAATTACCAACTAAAACAATCATATATTTAAGGTATACCATTTGCACTTCAGCAGCAAATTGCAAAATGATATATAGGAAATGAATGACTAAATAGAAAAATGAAACAGAATACAATACAGATTAATATTATTTCTAGAAGATTGTCTGTTGTACGATTTTATGAAGTTCTTGGCACACAGAAAAAAATAAAAAGCACACCTGAGGCAACCTCTTTCAGTAAGTGATGTTTCATCATCAGCTGACACTGAATATGTAAGACTGGACCATCACTTCAGATGATCTTCATGAAAGACTGTAAAAGTGTAACATTTTTGTGAAAGTGAGCATCCTCTTAGGAAAATCATTTGTCAAGATTCTAATGTATACCTACAACAGGATTATAACATATCCCCTTACCTTTCTACACTTTTCTATTAAGAGTTTAAATAGAGCACTTTTAATAGAAAAAAAATTATTGAAAATGTGAAAATAATATATAAAATGAACAAGGACTTTAGTATAGTGAAATATAATCGCTATGTTTTTAAAGGAGACTGACACCAAATCATTCCATATTTAACAGTATAAAATTAACAGGAGCAAGCAAAATAGTTTAAACCAACCCCATTCTGACAAGGGGCTGTTAAAAAATCTAATAAAATAAAATAAATCACTGTCATCTCTGTCAATATTCTATAGGGAAAAGAGATATGGTCATTTCACAGGGTAATTTAGTATACACCTTTTGGGATTGTCTCTAAACAGATTCACTCATCTAAATAAAAATTTAAAAAAGACACACAAACAAAACCTGTGCTCACTCAGTAACAGAATATAAATAACAAGTAACAATCAAAGTCCTAGGGAAAGGGAACAAAGAAATCCTGAACAAAGCTTAAATTATTTTTCCTTGAAGAACACAGCAAGTCATTTAAATTTGTTTGGCTAAGCCACTTGAGATTTGATTCTTTCTGTCATTCCATTTTTTAATTTATTCTAACTGCCCCTGGGCTTTGTTTCTCCTGTGTGTACTCAAAAAAGAAAAACAGAGAGGTAATGTTTGTTTTTTCCCCATATACAATAAGCAAAAGTAAAAGTTATATATATACACTTGTTCTGTGAAACTAGCATTTTTTTGGTCTTGAGAATTTTTATTCTTGTATAGCATACCTTCATGTTATTTGTCACTTTTCATTTTTAAAACATAAATTGTCCGCTATCCCTACATCTGAGTCTACAGATAGCCATATCCATACTTTGATATCCACATGACATCACAGGCTTGGTGTATACGAACAGGTTAGAATCAACATCCTTGCCAAAAAATTTTTTCAGCTACCAGGCCAAATGCTTTACCTACAGTTGCCACCTGGAATTTTTACCTGTGAAATACATCCCAATCCTGAATCTTTCACAGATGTCTTTGAAAATTTCAAGCAGAAACACTCATGACTTATGCCCTCCCCTTCGCTATATAAGTGGCTATATTGTATTGTAGTCTATAGTGTTTAGATACCTGTAGGAAGAAATCTGTCCAGATGTCTGATGAATGGAAGAAATCTAATGAGCTTGAGATTGCTCAGGAACACTTTTATATACTCTCTAAAGAAATTTAGTAGATTCTAAAACCAAATAAATCCTAACATTCTTCCTGAAATTTTTATGTCTTTTCTTAGAAATTACTCAAGAAATTTTTGGTGTTTTTATTCAGTGACTACTGTTTTCCTTCATTCAAACACAAAAGTTTTGATGCTCTGCACAACTATATTAAATAACATCAAAAAAAAAAGAAACTGACTATAAATTATATGGCAGTTTCTATGAACAAGGGTATACATGGATAAAAGATATGACTTTATTCATAATAAAAAAGCAAAAAAAGTGAATTAAAAACATAAACATTCCAAAAAAATAAAAAGCACACATAAATATTCCAAAAAATAAGAAAGAAAGAAAATAGAAAGGCAAAGGGGCCAATTATTGGCAAGCTGTAAAAAAAAATGACTATGAAAAATATGGAGGCTTTAAAATACATACCCTCATCCAGAGCAGAGTCAGAAGTGAGCAGATTCCTCTACCTGGACCACTCATCTGCAGTCCCTCTCTGGGACCAGGGTCAATCCTAGGGTCTGATCTCAGACTCTCCCTAGCAGACAGAAGATAGGGTTTGGCTGTGAGAGGATCCTCCAGGAACACCTGAAAGAGGGGACTTTGCATGGCCAGACCCATCTCCAGAGCAAACTGCATCATCAGAGAAGGACTGAGGCTTTGAAACTGAGATCCTTGTCCAGAGCAGAGTCAGATATCAATCAGGTTCCTTGCTCAGAGGAAGCAGGAAACAAACAATCCCTCTTGTCACAATTGACGAGGAGCTGACTAATTGTGAAACACTGAAGCCATGAAGATGCCAGTGCATCTTCAATATAATATATTGATGTAGCAATATAAAGAACCACAAGGCAACACTAAAAGAAACTGGTGATTCTGTACCTACAAGACCTGAACAGAGCAATGAAAAAGAAACAACACCAAAAACACCTTTATGAAGATATTGAAGCCATCAAAGAAGATATAAAAAATTCCCATAAGAAAGTAGAAAAATTAAAAACAAAAAATTGGAAGAGATGAACAAATCTATGAAAGAAGACCAAGAAATAGAAACCAAAAAATGAAAGAAATATTCCAGGAACTCAAAACTGAAATAGAAGCAATTAAAAAGGCACAAAATGAGCAAAGATGGAAAAAAATCTGAAGAAAAGATGTGGGAATACAGATACAAGCACAACCAACAGAATATGAGAGATGGATGAGAGAATCTATGGAGTGAAAGACACAGTAGTGGAAATACATGTATCAGTCAAAGAATACTAAAGACAAAAAAGCCATAACACAAAATGTTCAGGAAAGGAAATCTGGGACACCATAAAAAGACCTAACGTGAGAATAATAGAAATAAAAGAATGAGAAGAATACCAAATCAAAGGCACAGATAATGAATTCAATAAAATAATAGAAGAAAACTTTCCTAACTTAAAGAAGGAAATGCCTATAAAGATACAAGAAGCTTTCAGAACACTGAATAGATATGACCTGCAAAAAATGTTTGTTTGCCACATAATAATCAAGCCACAAAACATACAGAACAAAGAAACAATTTGAAGAACTGCAAAAGAATAGGGCCATCTTACCTATAAAGGCAGACCCACCAGAATAACTCCTGGTTATTCAACAGAAGTGATGAAAGCAAGAAGATCTTGGTCAGAAGTTATAGGGACACAAAAAGAGCATGGCTGCCAAAGTAGACTACTATACCCAGCAAAATTATCAATCACCATAGATGGAATAAACAAGATATTTCATGACAAAGTCAGACTAAAACAATACCTATCTACCAATCCAGCCCTCCAGAAAGCATTAGAGGGAAAACTCCAACCTAAGAATCCCAGATACAACCATGAAACCACAAACAATAAATAATCCCACAGAAGAAAATTTCAGAGAAAGAAAATACATACAAGCTACCACCAAAAATAACAGGTAACATCAATCAGTGGTCACTAATACTCCTTAATAAAAATGGACTCAACTAACCTATAAAAAAACACACACTAACAAGATGGATACAAAAACAGAAATCATCTTTCTGCTGCATACAAAAAATATACCTCAACCACAAAGACAGATAGAGGCTTAGAGTAAAGGGTTGGGAAAAGATTTTCCAATAAAATGGTCCAAGTTGAGGTTGCCATCCTAATATCTAACAAAGTAGACTTTACACTAAAATCAATTATTAGGACCAAGATGGACATTACTTATTCATCACAGGAAAAATTGATCAAGAGGAGATTTAATTCCTGAATATTTATGCCCCTAATGTAAGGGCACCTATCTATGTAAAAGAAACACTACTAAACCTCAAATGCCACATCAATTCTCACACACTAATATTAGGAGACTTCAATACTCCACCTTCATGTCTGAATAGGTCAACAAGAAAGAGACTCAACAGAGAAATAATCAGGAACTACACAAGAATGTCCTCTCTCCCCTTGTCTATTCAATATAGTTCTCAAAGTATTAGCTAAAGCAAAAAGAGAATGAAAGGAAACTAAGGGGAACACAAATTTTAAAAGAAGGGAAACTATCTCTATTTGCAGATGATATGATTGTATACATAAGTGACCCACATCTGATAAATACATTCAGAAATGTAGCAGGATACTAGATTAACTCAAATCAGTAGCCTTCCTTCAAACTAAAGATAAAAGGGCTGAAAAGAATAAGGGAAACATTAACCTTTATAATAGCTGCAAATAGCATTAAATACCTTGGAGTAACTATAACCAAAGAAGTAACAGATCTATTTGACAAAAAAATTAAAACACTGAAG
Source organism: Sigmodon hispidus (assembly GCA_004025045.1). Classification (NCBI taxonomy): domain Eukaryota; kingdom Metazoa; phylum Chordata; class Mammalia; order Rodentia; family Cricetidae; genus Sigmodon; species Sigmodon hispidus. The sequence goes on along the minus strand of PVIH01011298.1, from coordinate 14,857 downwards.
AAAGAAATTGAAGAAGATATCAGAAAATGAAAAGATCTCCTATGTTCCTGGATAGGTAGGATCAACTTAGTAAAAATGGCAATCTTACCAAAAGCATTCTACAGATTCAAAGCACTTCCCATCAATACCCAATACACAATATTTTATGGATGTTGAGAGAACAAACCTCAAATTCATTTGGAATAACAGAAAAGCCAGGATTGCCAAAACAAGTTTGCTCAACAAAAAAAACCTCAGGAGGCATCACCATCCTTGACTTCAAGTTATACTATAGAACTATAGTAATAATAACAGCCTAGTACTGGCATACAAACAGAATTGTGGATCAATGGAATAGAATTGAGCATCTGGGCATTAACTCAAAAACTTATGAACACTTGATCTTCAACAAGAAGCCTAAAATATTCAATGGAAAAAAGATAGTATCTTTAACAAATGGTGTTGACATAGCTGGAAGGTAGTGTGCAGAAAAATGCAAATAGATCAAAGCCTGTCACCCTGCATAAAACACAAATCCAAGTGGCTCAAAGACCTCCACATAAACCCAACCACACTGAACTTGATAGAAAAAAGAGTGGGAAATACCCTCCAATGGGTTGGCACAGGTGACCACTTCCTAAATATCACACCAGTGGCACAGACACTAAGAACAAAAATCAATACATGGGACCTTCTGAAACTGAGAAGCTTCTGTAAAGCCAAAGATACAGTCAATAGGACAAAACAACAGCCCACAGAATGGGAAAAGATTTTCACCAACCCTACAAGTAATAGAGGACAGATCTCTAAAATATATAGAGAGCTCAAGAAACTGGAGCCTAAAACCTTGAAAAACCCAATCAAAAAATGGGGTTCAGAACTAAAAAGGGAATTCTGAGCAGAAGAATTATAAATAGCTGAAGGTACTTGAAAAAGTGCTCATCATCTTTACCCATCAGAGAAATGCAAATCAAAATAACTTTGAGATACCACTTTACACCTCTTTGCCCCTCAGTACTATGGTATCTTATGGCTTAAACCTATGCATAAAAGAGGAGTGTCAAGGGAATTTATGACTAGTTGATATATTTTACCATGTTTTCTTGGGACTTAAGGCTGTTAGATATCTTACAACATTTGTAGAATATTATTTTAAAATGAGAACTGTTTTCTAAATTTTGTTAATTTTCCAATTATCTTTACTTAATTATGATGCAAGCCTTTTATGTCCAAAATGTATCTATCATTGCACTGCTATATTGTAGGCTATATAATTGAGACAGAAGATTGTTGACCTTAGTATACCCACCCTTTCAAAGGATCTAGAAGTGATAATTGAAATATATAACATTAGTGAATAAACAAGAAAAGTACAGAGCATAGGCATGAGTTATCTTAGTATCACAGAAGTTGCAAATTATAGTCATGTTCTTTTAAAGTATCCTAGTCAAAGACAACTAATGAATGCCATAAGTCTTGAATATATACAGGTTGGGAGAAATTCCTTATTTTTAAGTACATTTTCCTTGAAGAATTTAGAGAAAGAATATGTTCAAAAGTATCCTGTAAATTGAAAGGGTTGGTCCTGCTAGATCTAAAGAATTTCAATTCTAGTATCCAAGGCTTATCTTACTTTACAGAGGCTTGACCAGTGCAATTCAAAAGAGAAATGAACAAGTGCAGTGATCCCCAATGAGCAAAGTCTGTGAAGAAATTTGAAAATGCATGTTGTTAATATGTTGCCTCTTGTTTTCTGTTAATGCATTTATAGTTTTATTATTCATTGTTAACTGTTTAGTATTTAATTGCAAGTTCACTAAGACAATTTCCTGTACATGTTTATTATTCTATAATCACAGACCACTTATGGATATGTCAAATTACCTGATATTGTAACATAATAATATGTTACCTTTTTGCTTCACGGAAGAACTGGAACTCTGTTTTGTCTGCTTTTATAATTGAAAAATAATAGGTTTAATTGAGAAATTTTCAGTTACAACCACTGGCAGAGATTGTGTATATAGCCCTGCTCGTGGGTACTTTCAAGCCCTTGTAGTCTGTGGTATTATATATGTTTGAGTCTTAAGCTCCACTGTTCAGGATTTTCTTTTCTTTCAACAATCTATTAGAGAGGGCAAAAAAGAAGATTACTTGCTGTAATAGGCAGAACAGCCCCTCAACCTGCCCATACCTTAATCTTTGAAACCTGCAAATAGATACCATTTCAGGGAAAAAGGGAATCTGTAGGTGTAATTTTATTTATAGGCTTGAAAATGGAGAGATGATCCTGGATTATCCAGATAGCTCTAATCTAATCATATTAGCTCCCAAAATCAGAATAAATCTCCTACAGAGACAGAAGACAAGTCGCAGATTGTTAGCAAAGGGAAGACTGGATCACCCTGGACTGACTCAAATGTAGGGACATTTTCTTAGAATGGAGACATATATGTACTGGTTATGATCCTCTAAAGTCATTGAAGTAACACAAAATCTTGTTTTGTACTATGTTCAATATGACCAGCCTCTGGAATAGGATGGCACATTACATCCATGTCCATAGAAATAAAGCAAGTTCAGCTGACAGCAGATTAATACTGTGAAAGATTGAAACATTGCCATCACGTGAGACAAACAATACCTGAAGCTAGATTCTATTAAAAGAAATTTACATATCCTTAAGCTGGTAACTACAGATAGTGGTAAACTTTTACATGAATTAAAACAGTATTCTTGATATTGATTTTCCTCTTAAGTCTTTTTAATTTCAAAAAATAAGGTAATAACTACTATCAAATGTTCACACTATTCCAACTCAAAATTTAAGAACATTTTCAGGAACTGAAACTGTGAGTGTGAAGCTGCCCTAAACTACATAGAAAGTTTCAGAGCAATCAGAACTACATAATGGAGAAACACATATATGTATTCTCCGTGTATGTGTGTGTGTGTGTGTATGTTGTGTTTTATTGTTTAATTTTGTTTTATTTGGGGACAGAGTCTCTATTTGTAACTCAGAATAACCCCATATGTATGAACATCCCAACACTCAATCTACAATGCTTCAATAAGAATCATGTGCTATCTTGTCAATAAAAAGAAACTATTGAACAGCCTTCAAACCATGTACATGGGTTGTGATTGATTGCTTCAGAGTCATGTGTCTGATGTGAGGATACATTTCCAGCCCCATCCACCTTCCTCAGAACCCAGCTTGCCTCCTTTTCCTCATGCTAAATAACTCACTGCCAGAAATTTTGCTTTATAATCTCTGGAAGAATTTTCTTTTTATTTTAAATAAATAAATTTATTTAAAAAGGTTTTCTCCATGTATCACCCTGCTCCCCTCCCTTCTCTCCTCCCAATCTCACCCAGTCCTTACTCAGCCTCCCCATCCCCCTACCCTATCATTTCCCAAGGAGGACAAAGAGTCCCAAAGTGGATAAGCTCAGTCTGTTGTATCCATTCGTGATAGGTCCAATTCCCTCATCCCAATATTAGGGCTGGGTTAGGTGTTTGTTTGTAAGGACTGCACTACAACTACCAGTTTATGTGCAGTATCATAGTCTGATCCTACTCCATGAGGTTCTACATACTGTCTATGCAATTGGACAGTCACCTATTGGAAGGTTTAGTTTCTTTACCTTAAGATTCCCCAGTGGCTGTTTTTATCCTGTATCTAAGATGATATTGTTATTGTTATAGCACTACACTTTTAAAAGATCCTTTAAATAACATAACTAAATAAATAAAACATAAATTAAAACAGAATTCTGAAAAGTGTATGAGTTATTCTATTTGGATTATAAGATAATAAATGTGAAGACAATAAACTCTAAAACTAATGCAAGGAAAGGTGCAAAAGAAATTATTTAACAAACCAATTAAATGTTTTCTCTATGGGTTTGATACAGAGAGTACAGCCAGTGTGCATGTTTGACCTCTATTCTATCAGAAAGGGAAAAATAGTTCTCTAGCATGAAAATGAATAAGTGAAAATAATACCCTGGGTGACACAGGGAAAATGCCTTTAGTTACAAGTCTAAGTTTTACATACAAATGTTCTTAATCACACAACCATACAGTAGATTATATTTCATCATCTGCTTCTGCACACCAAAGTTACGAGAGCAAAAATATCAATTATTTGAAGCTCAGGTTATTTTCCATAAAAATGTACATATTCTTGTCATTTCATCTCTAACTAAAAGAGCTGAATGTTAAAATATAAAAATCCCTTATTTTTTGATATTTTAATGAATGGATTAAAAGATGTATGCTCTGAAGCCAAACTATGCAAATTTAGATTTTTAAATTTACTTTGAGGATATTTTTCTAACTTCTCTTGACATGCCTGAACTACAATATATGTTAAACTCTATCAGCTGGATAGAATGCAATGATTATATCTCCCACTGGTGTTACTATGATAATAATATCTGACATTTGGCATAGCCCAAAATGTTATATTTGCATCCTGCTGCCATGTAAATATCTCAAGTGCAATTAATGCCACTCATTGGTATCCTGGCACCGTTGTGTGAATGAAGCACCAGAAACTTACTGCAAATTTTGCCCTTTAATGTCAGGTAAATCACTATTACTGGGAAAATAGCTGAGATCAAAGAAAGCCTAAACATTCAAGTCAGTTAATTCATGAACTTCAATAGGTGGTGGATAGTGACTCTCTAATTTATTTTCAAATGTGACAGTTGAAGCTGAAAATATGCAGGTTGTGAAAGCTGTTCCTCTGAAGCATTAAGTGATGGAAAACTGATTTTGACAGCAGTACCAATTCTCCAAATTTTACAAACTCACTTGGAAATACAAAAAATATATTGAGTAAAGAACAATAAATTAAAGGAAATATAAATTATGAAAACTCTGATAAGGTCAAAGAATTGCTCTTTATCAATGCAAACTTTTTAGATTTTGATTTTTTGTATGAGTAGACAAGAAATTATATTATTTATCAAATGTAGAAAAATTGAAGTAAACTTAATTAGCCAGAATGCTACTTATTTGTTTCCAGTTTTAGAACTTTAGTACAAGAGCAATTAAATGAGCATTTTCTATAAATAAAACTGGGCATATGTTTAGGATGTTAATGGTGACATTATTACAGAAACAATCTTATTATGAATGTTATATTACTGTTGTAATCATGATAATTATATTGGCTTCTCATTTCAAATATAATACTTACAAAGAGTTAGAAATTATATCTTGAAATTAAGGAATAATAATATTACCTACATGATTTCAAGTAAAATTCATTTTTTACATATTGAATGTATCTTAGTAAATGTCTAATATAATAAACATTAACAATGAAAGGTTCTTTTGGCTATAATTCTGTGGATTCAATTTTCCAAAGCTTGCTTTGGTGTCCTGGGGTGTTAACAACATATAAGGGCAAAAGGATACTACAAAACAAGCTGTCTGCTTCGTGGCAAGAGCTGGTTTATAGATGTACTCAAAGGATTTCTCAAGAGAACCGAATTAAACATTCACATACTTGGTTATCTTTATGTCTAAGTATTATTTTTTTGAAGCTGCTATAACCAAAATTACTTTCTTGATTTTTTCTTCAGTAAATTTATAATAAATATACAAATAATTATTCAATACAGGGAGAAATTCTCGATGATATTTTGCTTAGAATGTTTGTCAGTTTGTAATTGTATGTCTTCATGTGGCAATTTTGTGGACATTTGAGTACATAATCTGTAAGTATGGAAATTGTAGCTTCTATTTTGTGTTTATATACTCTATCTTTCTTTTTATATTACTATATACATATATTTATAAATATAAAACATTCACACAAACACATACACAAAATACATATACATATACACAAACACAAATACACATAAATAATTTCAAAACAAAATTTACACTTATATTGAATAAATCTTCTGTCAATTTTAAGAATAATCTTGCCATTAAAAGATTATCTTGTTATGATCATCATAGGTTGGGTATAGTGACCTAGATTTTTGCTTCTCCACCTTTTGCTAAAATGGACAATATGACTACTTCTTTATCAATGAATGCATAAAGGACAATAATTTTTCCTTGATAATGAAAACAAAAAAGAAAATACAATACATGCATGTGTATTATTCTCCTTTCTTGATTTTGTTTTTTGTTTGTTGTATTGTGTTTTCACAGCTTCGCTTTGCTTGCTGAATCCTAATGGCTATCAATTTCTATATTCTTCTAGGCACATTTTTATAAGAATCCATGCTGCCCATCAGCTATCCCTTGTGAATTTTCTTAAGAAAACCAGTAAAAAGCAGTTGCTTTTGGTACCCCATTCTTATAATTTTCCTCCATCTGATGAGTATAAATTTTTATGTATCTAATCCTAACCTTTATTTCAGAATCACAAGCAGCCTTGTTAGAACTAATTAATAAAATCTGGATGCTGCCCTCCCAGACACACTATGCCTCTTCATTATATATACTCCTATTAAGATAAACCATCACCTCACCATCTCATCAAAACAGTACAATTTTCTGAATTTAGGTCCAAAAAGAAGGTAGTAGAAAAAAATTCTTCATTATTTCAATAGAAATTAAGAAAATATTAATGAATCAAAAGTAATATTCTCAAGACAAAGATTCACTGATTTTCTTCCTGAAAAAGCTAGCTAATATGTTTTAGTAGGAAAGTTAACGTGAATTATGTGGTTCTGGCAAGTAGAATGAAACCAGATGGAGCAATGTGTCTTTCTCTGCAATTTTAAATTATTTTTACAAAGTAGCTCTTCATTTTGCATGTTCTTCTGACAGGAATAGGAGGATGAAGAGATGTCTCAGTAACAGTCCCTCACATTCCCTCTTTAGAGTGAGAGTGGATGTGAAGGTAAAATGGAAAATGTAAGGAGACCCATAGAGAAGCAATGGCATGAGTCCCAGGAGATACGAGGGTGGCTTAAATAACTGTCACACACTGGAAATAGAGAAGATTGCATGGATGTATTGAGATAATTTACAGTGTGTGGTGATTTAATTCTATATAAAGAGACATGGGGAAGAATTTAAATTCAAAGAGTACCTTTAATGAACAGGATGGGTCAATGACTATAATATAAAGTAATCAAACTATGAAGTAATTAGGAAATAACTTTTTACTGGGACTAAAAATCAAAGAAAGGAAATACAGAATTAATTGTTGTTAGGAATTTCTGTTCAGAAAATATATTTGAGAAAGACATGACACTAAGTTAAATTTACATCAAAATGAGGACTTGTTGTATGTTTGGATAAAATCAAGGAAAAAAATAAGAAAATGAGGTAGAAGAATTTGACATTACAAGCAAAGTAAAGACAAATATGTTGGCATGTTTTTGCTGTTGTTGCTTGTTTTTTGTTTTTGTTTTTCCATGAATAGACACCATAAACATGGCAACTCCTCATATAATGAAAATATTTAATTGAGGGTCTCGTTTACAGTTTCAGAGGTTTAGTTCATTGTTATAGTAGGGAGCATGCTGTCTAGGCAGAAGTGGTGCTAGAGCTGAGAGTCCTGCATCTTAACTTGGAGACAACAGGAATTAGATTGACTATCACACTAAGCCATGTTACAGAAAAGATACTACAAAGGCCTAACCTACAGTGGCATACTTCATTCAACAAAACCATACAAATTCCAACAAGAACACACCTCCTAATTTGGGGAACATTTTTTTAAACTCCAAACTGGTAAGGTCACCCTTGAAAATTTATATTCAAGAAGAAAGTCTTCTATTGATAATTCTCCATAGAAGAATCACAAATTGATATAAGAAACACTTAAAGCAATGCTCTACTTTTTTTTCTATCAGGGAAATGGAAATAAAACTACTTTGAACTTCCATTTTATATGTATCAGTATGACTAACAAGCTGATGTGGGTGTTGAGCAATGGGAACACGCATTCATTGTTAGAAGTGGACATTTATTAAGTCACTATGGAAATCAATATGGAAGTTTCTCAGGAAATTGGGAATCTATGTACCTCAAGACCCAGCTATAACACTCTTGAGAGTATGCCCAAAACATGCTCAATCCTATCACATAGATGCTTGCTCCACTATGTCCACAGTGGTTTTGTTAATATTACCCAGAAACTAGAAACAACCTCAAATGAAAAATGGACAAAGAAAATGTGGTACACTTTAAAAATGGAGTATTGCTCAGATTTTTTATTTTTTTATAGAAAATAAAGTCCTTTTTTTTCTATGTAAAGTAAAAAAAATGGCAACCTGAAATTTTCAAGAAAATAAATGAAACTAGAAAAATATTATTCTGAATGAAGTAACTCAAAATTAGAAAGACAAATATGGTATTACTCACATATAACTGAATAGTAGATGTTAAGTAAATGACAATTATCTACTACCTACAGACCAACAATCTTGAGCTGGTAAAAATCATATGTCAACTTTATAAGTCAGTTTGAACCACACAAATAAAATAAAATATGAATCTCCATCTATGCCAAACCACAGGATAACATTCAATCATCAGTCATGAGGACTTAGTAGCCAACAAGATTTATCACATCTCATTTATCTTAGAGCTCTTCCCATGTAAAAGAATCAGGATATGCATCACTTGTCTTGTGACTTTTCTTTGTTCTTTATTCATATATATGGCCTAAATTTTTGGAAGTGACCCTTGTTCAATTCTGATCTTTATTAACTTTGAAGGAATCCATATTTTTTGTTTTCTATGGAAATAAAGGTATAACTACATTTGAAAATATTTTGAACTGCTAAATTGCTCCCAAACAAAGACACAGAGACTTATTATTAATTGTAAATGTTTGACTTTAACATAGTCTTATCCCACTAACTCTTTTAATTTCCCGTATTTCTATTCATTTACATCTTGTCTCATGTTTTTTTGATCTTTCTTTCATTCTTTGTGTTCTACTTTTCTGCTTTTACTATGTCAGAAATGGCTTACCAGTGACATCTCATTGGCATCTATTTTTTTTTCCTCCCGCCAAAATTAAATTGCTACTACTACTTACTTTCTTTGCCCAGAAGTCTCACCTATATCTTTTCTCTTTCTGTTGACCATTTATCTTTCTATTAGACCACTCAGGTAAAGTAAAACAATCATGTGGACTTAGGGAGTCTGCCCCACAAAATTTTGGGCACAAGATGTTGTCAGTAAGTAATACCAGCAATTAATTAAAAGGTTAATATTTATTGAAGGGATTGCAAGCAAACTTACAAAATATTAAGAATTAGGTAGGAAGATGAATGAGTGTTCCTTTTAAGTTAATGAGAAGCAGAAAGAGAGAGACTGAGTATCTATAAGCATGTCTTCTTAAGTTGCTTTTTTCAGACACACCTCATTGTTGTACTCTTGATTATCGTAAGTGAATCCCAGACCTTTGCTGGCCAAGAAGCTGTATCTATAGGTCAAAATGATGCATTTGCTTCCCACTAAAAACATGTTTACATGAACAAACACAATATACTTTTACATAGTTAAACAAATACAACACACCTTTGTACAGTTAAATATTCTGCTACATATAACCTCACCCCCAGTGCAGCCTATTTCCTGACTTTCATTTTGAATTTAAAACATCCTTCATATATATAGTCTGATTTAAGTGTTTTCACAATCCAATACCTCCCAGTAATTGTTGATTTTTTGCTCATTAACATTTAAAATGTAAATTTAATAAAGCATTATATAGGTTTCAAACTCCTTATGATATATTTCCTATTTTTACATAATTTATTTTTATATTATTTTTCTCTCTTCTCAATAACTTCACTGTATTATTTTCCAAGTATCTTTTTCTATTACTATCTATGCACATGTACTTTTTTTCTTCAGCACCCTAGCAGCTTTTCAAGAAGACTGTACCTGTTAACAGGTTTTGTCAGTATGATCTTAGATTTCTGCACAGATTTTTGAATGTATGAATCAAGCATTAAATGGCCAAGCCACCCACCATGAGAAACCTCAGGTGAGGACTCACAATCTTGTCAGAGAATGTGGTGTTAGGAAGCCCTGTCAGGCTCATTGTCTTGGTCCATACTTAGAACTTTTATTAGCTTTATCAGACCCTATCTTTGTATATACATGCCTTTGCTTTGAACACCAAATGTAGCAGGTCTTTGTTTGGATGCTAGCTCATGAATAATAAAACAGAGTTTTGTATTAGTTATGAAAGCTTGCCTTAGCTTGGGCTTATTTCCAACAGGCTTTTTAAAACTTAAATTAACCTCTCTATATTAACCTATGTTCTGCCATGTCACTTCTTACCTCTCCTCATAACCATACTTCCAACATTTTTCATGTCTAGATGTCAAATTTCTCACATCTTAGATTCCTTCCAAGACTTTCTATCAATGCTCGGAAGTCTCATCTATCATTTCCTGCCTACCTATTGGCTATTCAGCTCGTTATTAAACCAATCAGAAGGTGCCTTAGACAGATGAGGTTAAAACAGAGCTATCTTCACATGATTTTGTGGTACTATTTATTTAATAAAACTAATCTGAAATAATATACATCACCACATGGTATATAAAAATATTATTCTGTCAGGGTGTGTAAAGACATAATGTGGAGAAGAGAGCAGGAATAAGACAGAATTGGAGATGTGGTGTAGAAACCCAGTGCACAGAAAACTTTCTGGAATATGTAAGAGTGACCCTAGTCAGAACTCCTAGTACTAGGCAATCAGTATGAGGGTTGGCTGACTTTGTGCCTGGTCAAAGATTTTAGTGGGTAAGACTTGGTTTCATTTTAGTGAGTTGTTGGCCAAGGACTTCACGGAGATTACCAAACAGCCTCCACTGATGATAAGACTAGAGGTTGTTTTCTTAAAACTGACCACAGCAGAGCCTCATTACCTAGAAAAATATCCTCATAACTTATAGAATATGGGAAGGTCCAGCTAGTGCCTAAATTGAGAATTCTCCCCTATGTTCTTGACTCTTTTGTGCAAGAAGAAATACTGCATGTACAGAAAGAGAGTTCTGAATACCAAACCAGAGACAAAAACCTCATCATACAATTGTCTTACCAGCATGATGTGCTGGGGCAATGTTGAAGCAGGAATTGTGAGAATGGCCAACTAATATTTGGTTTAGCTTGAGGCTCATACATCAAGAGAGAGTCCAAACTATTCAATGTGTGGAGGGTCCAAATCCAGAAAATGAACAGTCCATAGACTTAGAATAGAGCCAAATAAAACTGTAAAATAATAAATAAGTAAAAAGAAAAATCAATCAATAAAATAATTCCATTATTCCTAATGGTATTCTGCTAAATTCATAGATTGGTGTTTTATACAATCATCATCAAAAAGACCTTTGCTAGAAGCATTTGTGAAGATTCATAGTCAAACACTTTTGAGAGAGAGAGAATATAAACTGTAGGTCTCCATCCAGTCCCTCCTCTAGGAAATTAGGAAAATCTTATGGAAGAGGAGGAAGAATGATTGTGTTTATAGGACTCGAAGGACAGAGATCACAAGGATAATCTAGGCCACTAAATCATCAAAGTAAGGCTCAAATTGGGTTCAGAAACTTAGGTGCCACACATGGGGAACTTGCAGTGGTCTGTACCAGGACCTCTGCATTTATGTTATAGGTGAAAATTTGGTGTTTCTATGTGACTTCTAACAATGGAAGCAGGTATCTTTGGCTCCTTTGGTCACTTTTGGGAATCTTTCTCCTTTGAGTTTTCTTGTATAGTCTTAAGACTTTTGCTGTCCTATTGTATTTTGTGTTGTCCTGTTCGGCTGTCATCTTTTAGAGGCCTGGACTTTTATGAAAAGGAGACAAAGAGGGAATGAATCTGAAGGAGACAGAATGTGTTGGAGGAGGTTGGAAAGAGTGCAGGGTAGGGAAAATCTGTTCAGGATGTATCATTTTCAATTAAAAACAAAACAAAGTCTTTATCTTTTAACCAAAGATTAATAATAGGTGTGGGTGTCATTTGATAAGCATGTAGGCTTTGAAAATCTAAACAAACAAACAAACAAAAACTTGACCCAATTTTTCTCAGCAATAATAAGATACAGCTGTCTGAATGGCAGTTACTTTTCAGTCAATGATGAACATATACCTGTATAAATCAATTTTTATTTATTGAGCCGCATGTACAAAACACAGAATATATTAAGAATTGAATTCAAAAAAAGATATAGTATTCTGAGTATGATAGAACTGTTACCTCAAGTATCTCACAAAAGTTTTTGAAACTGTGCTGAACAACAGTATAATTTAGCCTTGTGAAACTGTTGGAAGAAGAAAACATGTTTTGGAACTCTAATTTTGTTGTTTAAGGTATTTCCCATGTTGGGGATGTATAAACTATTCTTCAAGGTAGTTTAAATCTAAAAGATAATACTTAAATATTTAACACTGAGTTGTATTGATCATTAAACAATTTAAGTTTAAAAGATAGGGTTCTGTCATAAATGTTCCTAGGTCTCTGTTTCTCTTGGAAACAACCACTATCAGGCACTATTGGTTCTCTGGATATTTGGATAGATAATTGCATATTAATTTTGGACCTAATGACAGTCAGTACTGCATAGTCTTGTTTCTAAAGGGGTTTTGCATCTTTAACAATAATTTCTTGAAGTCTGTTTCCTCATATTAATGTTCTTAAGACTAATGAGGCTTGCAATAAGCAAAGTCCATATTGAAGGCACATCTTACCTTCTCTATTTCATACTACAGAAGACCTATGCAACACATGTTATATATTTTTTGAGGCAATGTCACATGTAGTCCTCGCTGTCCTCAAAATTGCAACAAAGAGTAGCCATGACACACTGTTCCTCCTACAGCTATTTTACTGATTTACTATTATAGGTGAGTGTTACTTTATGTGACTTAGAATATATTTTAAACTACCAATTATATGTAAAGAAAATACATATATGTAAACCACCTATTTTTTATGAAATTAGCAAAGAATATGTCTGTTGCTAAATGTGTATAATTATGAATCATAATCAAATAAAGAACTACTAATATTTTCAAGTAATGCCTCAAAAAATATATAAATAGCACCAAGATAGTTCCTACATCACAGTTCATACTGGCAAAATATCAAATATTAATGGAAGCATAGTACTATAGAATATAATATTAGGATAATAAAAAATAAATCTTTAGTATTCTGTTTTAGTACAAAATATAAGCATAATATGAAGTGATTTACCTTAAAATGTGAGTTAAGTAAATTTAATATTTTGTAAAATTAAATACTTGATTTAATTTTAAACCCTGAAACCCTGAAAGAAAAAAAAAAAAAGAAAGCTGAGTGATGCCTTAAAAGCTAAATGCCTTTTAGAACTAGGAATGTGAAATTAAGTTAGTTTGTAGTAGAAGACAGACATGAAGGAAAGAGGCAATTTTAAAGTCAACAGAATATATATGTCCTGGATATAAGAACTGTGTTAGGGTCTCAAAGTTATTAGAAAAATTGGATTGGGTACATACTTTGTAAAATTATATATTATCATATAAATGCATGAATTTTCCTCATGATTCTACAAAGAGACACATTTGGAATGAAGCAGGGATTATAGTTTAATTTAGGAAGCATTTGTAGGAGTAATTTTTAGGAGACTTGAAACCAGTTATCTTATTTTCTAGACAAAAGTGTTCCTGCTGAGTTAAAGAAGCTTTGGAAATGGTAATTAGCTTTCCCTTCTAAAATAGTGTTGTATTTTCTTAACTTGGTGATGCTGTTTGTCACAAATGACTATTGAAGTCTGTGGACTAGTACTTTACAGAAAATGAATATTTCCTAGATAAGTAAATAATTTTCTCAATTTGTAGCAATTTGTGAATAAAAGAATGGCAGCCTATCATTCTTCAATACAGTAAACAGCATAAAGAAAAATTCAGCAAAAGACCAAGACTAAGTGATGCTACTCTTGTATCTCCATGAGAAATGACTATCGAGCTCCCGGGACCCAGTGCTGGCTGCAGAGTCCCGGCACTCTCTGGAGCAGGGGCAGGTGGACTCTGTCCCTGACCACATCCACATCTCCTGCTGAGGGAAACCCCGCCAGGACCTCGAACTGAGTGAACCAACTACAGGGGTCTCTGAAGGCGGATTCGGACCCCGCCCAGAGGTCAGGAGGGGGCAAGAGGCCTCAGCGCCTATATCCCAGCCTGGGAGGGAGAGTTGAGTTCCCATTGCTTCCGGTTCAGCTCCCGGGACCCAGTGCTGGCTGCAGAATCCCGGCGCTCTCTGGAGCAGGGGCAGGTGGACTCTGTCCCTGACCACATCCACATCTCCTGCTGAGGGAAACCCCGCCAGGACCTCGAACTGAGCGAACCAACTACAGGGGTCTCTGAAGGGCAGATTCGGACCCCGCCCAGAGGTCAGGAGGGGGCAAGAGGCCTCAGCGCCTATATCCCAGCCTGGGAGGGAGAGTTGAGTTACCATTGCTTCCGATTCACCTCCCGGGACCCAGTGCTGGCTGCAGAAGCCCAGCACACTCTGGAGCAGGGGCAGGTAAACTCTGTCCCTGACCACATCCACATCTCCTGCTGAGGGAAACCCTGCCACGACCTCGAACTGAGCGAACCAACAACTGCAGGGGTCTCTGAAAGACAAAATCAGACCCAAAACAGAAAGGTGACAGGAGGCATACAAACCCGAGTGCCACAGCTGACCAGAACCCATCTAATCGTGAACCATTGAAGCCATGGGCAAATGCCAGTGCAAAAAATTACATAATACTACAAAGGACAACATGGTAACTCCAGAAGAGAGTGGCGATCCTACAAATACAAGGCCTAAACTGAGCAATGAAGAGGAAACAGAAGGAAGCAACACCAAAAATTCCTTTTTGATGTTCATCGAAGCTCTCAAAGAA